>OZ030013.1:106159417-106311917 GCA_964023405.1 Apodemus agrarius | reverse complement strand
CACAGACTCATTAGTTCCTCAACTCTTTTGGGATATGCTGGGCTTGTTTTTTATCCAGGTAAACGAGGGGTGTGATTGGGCTATGCTGTGGATAACATCAGATGAAACCTAGAAATGATGCAAGAAAACTGAGATTAGAGTCACCGTAATTTCTGTGCTGTCACGAGAAAATATGGATATGTGTGAGCTGTGCCGTGGCTAGCGACCTCGAAAGTCACCTCACAGTATGAATGGTCCTTATTCTCAGAGTGTGTGCTGCCTGTTATGTCTTAACTATGACAGGGCCACGTTTATCAGTGTGCTCAAACGCTTACTGTCATTAATTTTAAATATATAGTGACATGCTGTGAGGGTCAAATCAAGTGAATTTAATTTTTAAAAAATCAGTCTCATGTACTGCAGACGAATGTATCTTTGGACTGCTTTCTTAGTTCCATGCCGAATACTGAATGGATCCTGCCATGTTGTTATTCAGAAACATGGCATCCCACATTCTGCCTGAATTCCCAAGCTGCATTAAACAATGCAAACAAACTGGTGCTGAGATGAAGTCTCACTGAATGGGTACAAATTCCGGCTGCACTATTTCCTGGCAGGCATGATCTGGGTTAGTACTAGTAGCTGAGTGTCCTCTCCTAATATATGGAGTTAATTATATATAGTTCACAGGCTTGCGGTGGGGCTCAAATGAGATAATCTCTCTTAAGAATTAGCATGAAGGAACTGTGCAGTGAATATAAGTCACTGCTGCTGCTGTCGTGGCTGTTTGTAGGCACTGGTGAGCCGCTGCCATTATTGGTACTGGTGGACTTTACTTCTAGGCTTCAGTAATGGTCACCCGCATCTACTTACAATATTCTATAGATAAGGCTAAATTCTAAAACCAAACCTTGATTTTATTTATCACAGATATCGTCACAGGACATTACCTACCTAAAAACAAATTTGCTGCTTTGTATATATAGAAACACAGTAAAGGGAAAATGTCTCCTTCGCTACCCACCCTAGATCCATGGCTGTCTGAAGTGAAACGTCACGCTGTGGACTTTATGGGGCTGAAGACAAGCTGCCCCACCACGCTATCTTGCTTTGAGAAACAGAAGCAGCAACAAGGTCGCACACCCCTGTCCTTGCTCTTACCCCTTCCATAGCTCATAGAGTCGAGGAAGGAGTTTGTGGTCTGCCCCTGAGCCAGGCCTCAGCATCCTTATGTGACCCTCCCTGCACCCAGAAGAAAGGAACACCCTTATCTCTCAAGATGGAGGGACACAGGGAAGAGGCAGATCCAAAGGCCTTGCTAAGCTGTCCCTGTGTATCTCCATAGATCATAGCACCTTTATGAGATCATATTTCTCCATTTGCTGTTGGATGTTCTCAAACACTCGTGAGTCATTATTGGCGGTGCCTTTCTTCCCCATTGTATCACTGGGTCTATTTTACTTTTTCTAAACATGACCAAAGATGGAGAGGAACAAGTGTGCCCCGTGCAAAGAGCAGCGTCCCCAGCACAGCGGGCACTTTCCCAGAGGAAAGACAGCATCTGGGATAAGGGTTTGATTAGACGTACATGGAACTGATGGTTGTAAAGTTCAGGGGTGGACATTTGCTGGAATATCAGAACTGTGATACCCAGAAAGTTCTGGAAATGCCTGTGGAAATAAATAAGCAGAAGTCCGTTCACTGGAGGCCTCAGTGCGGCAGAAATGCTGCGGGGAATACCAATGACTCCATTATTGGGAATAATTTCCTATACCACTGTGAGCTGATTCAGAGAAGCAACTCTTGCTATGAAATAATAAAGCCTAAATTATCAACTAAATTTCACTTGCAGATTGCTGAAAGTTTGATTTCTCTGGTGAGATGAGTTATGCCTTAGGACATATTTCCTTTGCACTGATCTTCCAGCTGGGATTTCTGATTACGGAGATGGTGATGCCGAGACGGTCACTAAAGTATCTGAGAGCACTGAAATGCGTGGTGTGGTGCATCCCAGGGAGCCAGGCTAAGTGACCGACCTGACTTTCACGCGGGTGACTGACACGTATGAAAAAAACACATGTGAGAGGTTACTCTCACAAGCCCCCACCACCTGTGCTGTTACTATTTTAGGACCCTTAAAATAAGAACTACGTGGGGAATGAGGAAGGTAGGCTCTTTATGTACAGCCACCGCACCGCACCACACCGCACCACAGCCACAGCCACACCATACCGCACCACACTGCACCACAGCTGTTGACCTTGGCTTGGGTCTGCACTGAAGGAACACATTTATTCACTGGGGTAAAGAAGCCTTAACAACCCCTCTAGGAACGGGAGTTCTGCATGCAATTCACAAATACATGCCAAGTTCCAACGTGTGATAAAATATGAAGTCCAAAATAAAACAATTTCCATGTTAGAATTTTATCTTTGTTAGCCACATAAGAAAAATATTTAGAATTATCCTCAAAATGGAGTTGGTATTAGCTGTAATGAACTTTCTCCCCAAAGAGGAGAAGAAATCAAGTTTTATTATTGGCATTAGTTTGTTTCTCTGTCCTTTTTGTTTGTTTGCTTGCTTGCTTGCTTCTTGCTTGCTTGCTTGTTTTTAGTTGTGTTTCAAGTAACAGAAAGGTTTACTGTGGGGGTGTTGAGAGCTCACGTTTCTATCAGCCCCACTCTGTCAGCTCACTCTGATCAATGTTCACAGTTGTATACATTTGGAAGACCTAAGACTTCCATGAATAATCCAAGGTAATGGCGGCAGAAGTGGTAAGCTTGCCAGCTTACGAGCGTTGAGACATAAATGTTTTTGCTGTGTCTCTAGTTACTGCCAGAGCTTTCAACAGGAGATATTGTTTTCTTTCGCTGTCTCTGGAAACAGCCACAGCACAAAGGCTCCACACACAGAGCTCTAATGTGAGGCCTCTGTCTACAGTGCAGATGCGATTGCCAGCGATTCTCATGGGTCATATCGCCCTGTGATTTGCTGGCTCTCGGGGCCTTTGCCTATGCCGTGAAGGGGACCCAACTCTTTCCTGTAGACGGGACATCAGAAATAAGATATCAAAAAATTAGAACTGCTGATATCAAAATACCAGAACTGAGGATTGGTGTGGAGGTGTGCACGAAGGTCTCTGAGCTGATTGCTTGCTGCCTCACAGATGTTTCGTCTCTTTCAGCCTGTGAACCAGGGCCGTCACTATCAGAAAGAAATGAATCCACCTTCTCCATCCAACCCCCGGTAAGAATCATCAACAACCTACATGCTTTTGATTACCATGTTATTGGTATAAGTATATATAATCGTGACTACATGGTTTTAATTTAAACCCTTGACTTAGAAGGTTATTCTTGGCTACATAAAAAGCCAAACCCTCCCAGCATCTCACAGCGTCCTTATTTTGGTGGCAGTGGAAGTGGTTGTTATCCGGTGGCTTCTTTGTTTGGGGGACTGCTTGGTTTGATTCACTTTTGAAACTTTTTGACAGTGCATCAGCTGTCCTGAAACTTTTTGTGTGGATCAGGCTGGCTTAGAACTCCCGGAGATCCATCTGCCTCAGTCAGTGTCCAGCCAGAGTTCATTTCTTTTGAAGTTTTACTTCATCCACTTTGCTTATGCGAGCTGTAGAGCAGCAGGAACAATCCACCTGGGTTCAGCTGACTGGCTGCAGGGTTTTGAGCAAGTCATCTAACACAAGGTCACTCGGGCACAATAATTACTTGATGATATTTTGAGGACGTTCAAAGGGGCAAATAGGTGAAAAATTCTTAGCAGCCTTGCCAACAGGTGGCAAGCTCTTCATGAGCAGTAACTTGTGCTTTTCATAAACATGCCATTTTAATGGGTAGTTGATGCCTGCCATATGAGTGCTTTATATTTCTTTAAACTTAACAAGATACCGTATGAAAGTCAAATGACATTTTTTCACAAACTTGTAATTTTGTAATCTCAAAATATTTTGATATATTAAAAATATTGTTGCCGGGCGGTGGTGGCGCATGCCTGTAATCCCAGCACTTGGGAGGCAGAGGCAGGCGGATTTCTGAGTTCGAGGCCAGCCTGGTCTACAGAGTGAGTTCCAGGAGAGCCAGGACTACACGGAGAAACCCTGTCTCAAAAAACCAAAAAAAAAAAATTTTTTATATATATATATATATATATATATATATATATATATACATATACATATACATATACATATACATATACATATATATATATATTATTGTTATCTGGATCACTTGGTGACATAATTTTAGGTAGATTGGGAATTAACAAATCCAAATCTGAATGATATTTTAAAACACATATAATCATCAGTCCACAAGAGGCTAAGATAGGCAGATTGCTACAAATCAGAAGGCAGTCTGAACTACATGGTAAGTTCCAGACTAGCCTGGGCTACAGAGTATGATCGTGCCTCAAAAAAATGCATATAGAGCCAGGTAGTGATGGTGCATGCCTTTAATCCCAGCACTTGGGAGGCGGAGGCAGGTGGATTTCTGAGTTCCGGGCCAACCTGGTCTACAGAGTGAGTTCCAGGACAGCCAGGGCTACATAGAGAAACCCTGTCTCGAAAAACAAAAACAAAAACAAAACAAAACAAAAAATGCATTTAGTATTGTAATACTTCTGCCCTCTTATACATATTTATGGAAACTGTTGTTTTCGATAAATCATCACTTCATTACTGTTTGTTATGCACTCGGGGGTTATTGGAAGCCAGTGAATCCCAAGTTCTGCTAACGATCTTCAGTACAGGAGTGCATCTCTCCAATTTGCCCTGCACAGTAGACTGACATCCAGGAGAACATGGCTCTGACTCCAGGGTGCAGTGTGTTACTTTGTGTTGAGTTCAAACTGCTGTGACCTGATGCAAAGACAACGTGGCAGTGTTGAGAGAGCGGGGGAGGGAGAGAAAGAAGCAAAAGAGACTTGTTCAGTTAGAGCGCCGTGCTGCATTCTGGAAAGGGGCAGTCCACTCCCAGGACGGTCTAAGAACTAAAAAGCCGGCGGGCAGCCAGGCGGGATCCCTTTCAGTCTCTGCTTCCATCCCCCTCCTGGCCCATTCTTCTCTCTAATCACTATCTCTCTCTACTTCTCATTCCAAATGTGTCTGTCCAACAGCGCCTGAGATTATACATTATCGTTCAATCTGCATGTGGAGGCTAACAAACTGTGTCTGAGTCTCAGCTTTTCCTTTCAAGGTGATTGGCCTAGATTGTACCAAGAATCCAATTTCTGATCACATTTGCAGTGAACAGTGAGCTAAGCCATGGGAACTCACTAACAAGGCTCGTGGGAGACCATCCACACGGCTTAGGGGACTTTTATCAGAGCTGGAACATTGATGACATGAGCAGAGATTAGCACTCATCCTTATGCTCCTGGTCCATGCACAACGTGGAGACTTGTCACTGTCACAAATAATGAGTCTAAAATTGAAATTACAATTTCAGTGTATATAAAAAGGCATTTTCACATAGGTAGTTAGGTAGATGGATGGATAGATAGACAGACAGACAGACAGACAGACAGTCGGACGGATGGACAGACGGACAGACAGACAGACAGACAGACAGACAGATAATGGATAGACAGATAGATGGGTGTGGGTGGATGGACAAATGGATGGACAGACAGACAGGAAGGAGAAGATGCCACTTGCAAATTCTCATATACGTTTCTCTTCTGTATGTAAAAAATCTGGAAATCCAACTGTAATCCTAATTATAACAACTGAGAGAATTTGTCGTTTGAACAAGTGAGAAGGGCAGTAAGGTATGCTTGACTTCTGAGGAGGAAGAAAGGGACCCCTGTTTCATCATCATTCATCTGCTGATTGGTAAATTAGCTCAGATAAGCCTTTCACTCTGTTTTTGCAACCAAGTGTTCATTCACTTAAGAAAAACTACTTTACAGTTCTACATGATGAAATTTAAAAGAACAAACTAAAAAAAAATAGAAGGTATTTTCAACCCCATTTGCTAGCAGGTTAGCCAGTTTTATATATATACATACATATATATGTATATATATATATATATATATATATATATATATATATATGTGTGTGTGTGTGTGTGTGTGTGTGTTAGCCAGTTTCCTTAAATATATATGTGTGTGTATATATATTATATATTATGTTATATGTTATATATTATATTATATTATATTATATTATATTATATTATGTTATATTATGTTATATTATATTAGGTTATATTATATTATATTATATTATATTATATTATATTATGTTTTATGTTATGTTATGTTATGTTATATATATTATATTATATTATATTATATTATATTATATTATATTATATATATTATAAAACTTCAAAAGGCCTACAGCTTATGTGCCTTAGCTCCTGACTCATAAATTCAGCAGCCTGGAGCATTGAGAGAAAAGCATTGTTGGTCCATAAATACAGAAGATGGTAAAACTCTGAGATCAGCATGTGTCGTCATCATGCAGAGTGGGACGCTCTGACTCACGTGATACATGAGATTTAATTTCAGTCAAAGGCTAGCATTCTGCTTCAGATTTATATTTATAGCGTTTCTTATAAATCAGACCCTACACTTCATATCTCAAAATATATAGGACTTTACAGTTAGGGGGACAGACAGTTAATATGAAAACAGAGAAGCTGAATCTCGGAGAGCACGCTCATGGATAAATGGGCATCTAGCCTGAATCCCAGAGGGCAGGTTTCGCGTAGGAAGAGTCTGAGCAGTGGGTGAAAGGTGGGTGTTAGTGTGACTATAATCACAGCAGAGACAGAGGCATGGGCACACACCCCCATGAACAGTACAGCAGGACCTGGCCCTGTGACGAGTGGCCACATTAAGTTCAGTGAAATGCTGCAACTACCTAAGCACCTAAGAACCTAAGACTTCTAAATTGCATATCCTCATGTGCACATATGTACAGATTTAGTCAAGTTTCAATTAACTTCATTAATGTATCCGAACAGGCAGCATCCTCGGGGTCTTTCATTTAAATTTTGTTCTAGACAGGTTTTCACTTCGGAAACGTAATTGCTCTCTTTATTTTGTGCGTGCAGATTAATATCAGAGATAATATACAACCCACAAAGCAAGCGAATTCAGGTGATGGAAAGTTGGCTTCAGGTTGGAAATAGCTAAAACACTGAATACATTCATAGCTTGTTTTCCGTTCAGTGGAAGCATCTGCTTGCGCTCTCCGGGCAGTGCTTGACACTGGATCAAGGTAGGACGCAACGGTAATCATTCTCCTAGGAAGATTACAGTGTAGGAAGTGAAATGTATACAGTTCACCTCATCACATACTCCGGCGTGTCTCGATTTGCAGCGGAGGCATTTTCCCATGCACCCTTAGGCAGGGGGTGGTATTTCCCATTAGTTTTTCCTAATGCACCAACTGATACTTAGGCAGCCTCTCGGATGCTAGGGCCCTTCCCTCCCCCATCTACCGATGCTACCTCGTGGGGCACTGACAGCTTTTACAAGGTGTAGAAATGGCTAACATAATCTAATACAATTTAGAGGCGTGTGGAGCAGGAGGAAACAATTTCACAGTTCATTCATGTTGAGAAATGTTTCCTAGCATGTAAACTCGCATGCTGCCAAATGGCAAAATGGATGCTGTTTGCAGCCTCAGGTCATTTATTTCAAAATACCATCTACGGGCTTGCGGGTTTAGAGCCGTCCCGTAGGCACAGCTATTTATATGTTTATGTAGACTCCTCAGAACAGTAGAGGGTGCTTTGGCTCAGGAATGAATTTTGTGAAATAAGCTGTGATTGTGTTCTGGTTGTGGGTTCATGTGGGTAGAGTTGACAGTCACTCTTACCTATGGAATAGTGTTGCTAGCTATTATTTTATGGCCTATTATAAATTTAGGGAGAGGAAGGAATAGATTCAGAGGCTTCCTGAGGTTCTAAATGTTTGTGGAAATAAACAATATGGAAAGCAGTTCTAGAGTCCCAAGTATCGGCCAATGGCATACCTTTCTGAAGTGTTTGCTTTGTTGTTTATCTGCAGATTTTGGCTGGGGATTTTGGTTGGGGTTTGTTTTGTTGTTGTTGTTATTGTTGTTGTTTTCTTTAAATGCCATTGCAGATTATGTTAGGGTCTAAATCCTTTGCCGCTGTGCCACATTTTTGTGTGGTATGAACATACTTATAACTGTAATTATCTGATAAAGCTCTGAAGACTCTGACAAAAGATTAATAACCAATGACCTCAGTTCCTGCTGGCCCGGCCGCCGGGTGGAGGCAGGCTGACCCATCGCCACAGTGCGCACAGACGGCTCAGCCTCCCTCATTTCTCTCTCCACCTGTCAGGATTGTGCCGAATACCCTCTCCCCTCCTAGTACTCAAGCCTCATTTCCTCTGGCGCAGAAGAGATGTACAAATAAATCCATGGAGCTTGTGCTCCAGCTCCTCTTCGCCTTGTTGCATGTGGATCGTCGTAAAACAGGACAGAGACTCTCCTTCCTAGACAAGCATCTGATTCCTCGAATGGTCTGAGTGTTCTTCCCGCTGCCTGGATCCGCATGTGCAGAGGCACAGGCTCTCGTCGTCCCTTTCTCTTGCTGTCTCTCTATGGGAAAAGATATGAGTGCCTCTAGATTTCAGAGTTCCATCACCGCAGATTCATGGCTGTCGGAGGCTCTGGCTCTCCATAGTTAGAGTCCCACTGCTCATGTGTCCAAGGCCCGTGTGCCACTGGGGAGGAGGGGAGGTTTGGGAGGTGGGGCCCTAGCTGGAGGAAGCACGCCATTAGAGGTGTGCCCTTGAAGGCAGGCAATGTTGAGAGTCAAGCTGCTCCCTCCCGTCCTCCTCTTCCTCCTCCTCCTTCTCCTCCTCCTCCTCCTCCTCCTCCTCTTCCTCATCCTTACTTGCTCTTTTCTCCCTCTCTCTTTCGTGTGTGTGTGTGTGTGTGTGTGTGTGTGTGTATACACATGTACCTCCTGTTTGTCATAGAGTGAGCACACTGTTCATGCCCCCCACTCTGGTCCAGATCCACAGAGCTAATAAACTTTAACTGAGACCTGTCTGTGAGCCAGACGAGCCCTCCTGTTCTTAGCCTGGGTATCTGTTCCCGTGATGGAAAGCTGGCTGACACGCTGGCTGTGTCTTACCCGTGTCGCCCTCTTGCCTGTATTGTCGTCTGGATAGGGATAGGCGCGCCATCAGACTTTGAGTTCAGGAAGCAAGGGGAAAAGGAGGAGAGTCAACTGGTGCCTGGGATACGATGGGAAAGGAAAGGTGTGTCCTGAACGTTAGTGTGTTCTCTCGTGTGTGTCCTGAATGTTAGTGTGTTCTCTCGTGTGTGTCCTGAACGTTAGTGTGTTCTCTCGTGTGTGTCCTGAATGTTAGTGTGTTCTCTCGTGTGCTCACGGGGAAAGGTCTGTTTGTCTCAACTAATCCTTCCTACCTGCTTCACGAAGTCAGTGCCACTTGCTACCCATGTACCTGGGTACCTATTCTGAAGGAGGTGCACACAGCCCCCGCTGGCTTAGATGATCAAACAGAGCATCGTTTCAAAGACGCGCATTTGTGTCTCTGTGTACAGATCTAAATGCACATATACCGTGAGTAAGAGAAGGGGGTAAAAATCTGAGCCTGCGGGATGGCACAGTTAATTCCAGCATCTTCCTCCTTCCTCCCCACCCCACCATCTTCATGAAGAGATTTCGGAGACCACTGCTCCGCTGTGAGAGCAGACTTCTAAACCAGCTGAGCCCTTTTCTCCCCACTCTCCAGCCAGAGCTAGATCTCAGAATGGCTTTTCGTGCCTCTGTGCTGCCTCAGAGAAAGCCCCCAGGAGAAGAGTCCCAGAAACAAACCAGATCCCTTGAGAATCCCCTTGCTTTTCACCCCCAGCCACTCACAACCCAGGACAGTAACCTGCCCAACTCCGAGAGCCCCCTCTTCCCCGGGCTGTAGGGGGTTCAGCAATTTATCTGCAGAACCACGTGGATGAAGAGGGGACAGCTTGTGGTCGCCTACCCTGTCACATCTTCCTGCACTGCCTTTGACTCTTCTGACCTGTCCATCCCGCTCTCAGTCCTGGTTCTCAGGATTCTTCTCCCGCAGCAAGTTTGCTCAGGGCCCAGGCCCTAACCAGTCATTGTGCCAGATGACTGGCAACCTGGGTGTCCCTGCCCACCTAGCCAAGGTGACTCTGTCTTTGCTTTCTCCTCGGTTTATTCCGGGACATGGCTCTGAGCTGGGTAGCCCTGTCCTTCACTCCCCTTGTCTGTGACTAGATCTCTCTTGGGTTTCTGGTACTCACCACTTTTCTCAGCCCAAGTCTTCTGGTTTCTCCATGCTGTGGATTAAGACTGAGAAACATGACCAGTATTTCAGTACTACCTCGTTTCCCAAAGTTGCAGACTAATGAAACCCTTCCCAACAGTAGAGTATATCTTCTCCCCGACCTACCCCAAGCCTTATGTCTGAAAGGACACATCCCTGAGGAATCGCGCCATCCCTAACCAGCAGGGTGTGAGCCCTCAGGAGTCCCTATTCACTGCTACTCATCTGGATAAGGAACTCGCCAGCCTGTGGCCCACAGTCCAGGGAAGATGGTAGTTACATAAGCAATCATTTACCACTCTAATAATTGTATAGTTTCAATTTTAATTAAAAGATTCTCTTTTAGGCAGGCGGTGGTGGTGCACGCCTTTAATCCCAGCACTTGGGAGGCAGAGGCAGGCGGATTTCTGAGTTCGAGGCCAGCCAGGTCTACAGAATGAGTTCCAGGACAGCCAGGGCTACACAGAGAAACCCTGTCTCGAAAAAATAAACAAACAAAGAGAGCAAAGATTCTCTTTTTTAGACTAATAAAATCCTTTAGCAAGCATAAGTAGTAATTCTAGTTTATAGCATCTTTGTTCTGCTACAGATGAGGAGGCAGGGCAGGAGAGAATGCATGTCAAGATCTCAGAGAATGACACATGCCTTAAGAAATGCAAGACCATAATTATTGCCAAGTGTCTGCAGCCAGTCAAGTCTCTAAACCCACTGTCTCATCATGAAACCCCAACAGCCTGGGCAATTTAACATGTACTTAGCTTCAGTGGTGCTTGGTGTTTCGGAAGCCCTTACCCCAAGACCTGAATTTACCCTCCATGAGCCTGAGGGGCAGTTCTAGTCTGTGGGTCCTGCAGGCAATGCGCAGGCCAGCGAGGGATGGGGCTGTGGGGAGAGGAGAGCACCAAGCCTGGCCTGGGGAAAATGTCAGCCTTACAAAACGGGTGCTCATGTGAAGACTCCACTTCTGTTAGACGTTTCCTCCCTGCATTTATTTTCATTTCTCTTAATGAAAAACATTATGTTTTTAAATTGATTGAAGTTAAAACATGATTTCTCATTTTAGCAATACATTATGTTTACTGGCACTTATAGCTTTATATTATGATGTTCATTACACATAAAAATCCCACTAAGGATAATAAAACCCATGTGAATCACATGTTTGGCCTGTTTCAAATGACTCCAAGGTGAGAAGGCAAACAGCTCTTAGCTGATTTGATCGAACTAATGCAAACCTTATTGTTGCATTGACTCTTTCTTGCCCGTTGATTTTTAAAGGGCTTTACACCCCTTGCTGTGTCTTAAGCCGAATCAGATGCAATTTGGAGCTCAGGACAAGAAAACACTGTTGGGTGTTGGGTATGTGTAATCATCGGGGAAAGAAGCATTCTTCAGCAGACTTATCAGGAAATAGTTCTCATATTTTCACTACGAATAACTTCTTTGCTATTGATTTTTGAGTTAATAATCGGGACTGCTGGATTGTCGGAAGGATACATGCATGGCTCAAAAACACGTGAAGCGAAATGGTAAATTGTGGGTGGCTTCATATTAGCTACTGAAAGCAATTAAAGGCTAGACTCTCGCATGGCCTTGTGCCTCTCAGATGCACATTACGCTAATAATGCTGCCTCTTGTGCACTGGAGTCATCTCTCAACTACAGGTGATTCTTTTCTTCTCACGACTGCTGAAACTACTCGTTGGCCACTAGAATTAAAAGAACTTGCCATCACGGTCTGGTCAGTGTTTTGGCTTGGCAGAGAGTAAGTACACTTAGGTTCTTTTTCACAATCCGCCCTCCCACAGACTCCTTAACGAGGCTCTTGCTGAAAACAAAAACTGCCTTCATTCTGCAAATTCAATCAATGCGTGGTCGGAGCCCAGCTAGGGCTCTGATTGTTGCCTCCTGGACTAATGGATCAAGTGGGAGAGAAAGGACAGCTGCCCACGGGACAGCCTCTGCCCTAGCTGGAAAGTGCTGGGGGCAGGGCACACAGTAAATGAAGACCTTCTGCATTAGGGAAGGAATCTATCTGTCACTCGGAGGGATTGTAAAGCAAGGAGCAGATTAGCTGATTACTCACAGTCAGAAGGCAGCTTAGTGAAAAATGTGCAGGAAATGATAAGTGTGGGTCTGTGCCGATTTAATGATATTCTCAAACTACAATAACACTGAGGCTGTAATATAATAACACACTTGGCTTGCATTTTTAAATCATCAACATATTTCTAGTTTGACCTTAAAAACGCCTTGGGCTATTCTCTATGAAAATGAGTAGCTTCTGAATTAGGAAAAAGCCCCCTCTAAGATGTCACAGTGGTGCCCTCACAGCAAGCGTACCTGGTCTTTCCCATGCGCGTGGCTTCCCTCCAGTATCTCTCCACAGTGCCTGCTTCTCCTTCCAAGACGAATTTTAATTGTGTTTTAAGTATGCCAAAGCCTCCTGTGAATCTTGAGGCATTTCAATCACAAAAAAAACAAAACAAAAAACAAAAAAGAAACCCCACCACCTGTCTTCTGCCAGCCGTGATTAGTGACATGCTCCCCCGTCCTCATTGGCTGTAATTGTCATATTTTAGCATTGTGTGGCGATTGAAGAGTCTCTGTGAATACGGCTCCTGGCTTCCCTGGGACGCACCGGGGTCAGTCTGAGTGCTCGGTCTGCCATAGCAGTGAAATCAACCACTCTCATTCTGTATCATTGCAGATAGTCATCAGAAAAACAATTAACGGGATTTATATTTTATATAAACAAATGTGAGGTGTGAACAGCGCACATGCTCCTAACCTGACAAGGATGGGCTTGCATCACCAAAGACATCTGTGACGCTTCTGAACAGTGTTTGTTCTAACAGCGTTTGCGCCTAACGCAGGGGCGGCATGGCTTGTTCCGTGCTGTCTTCTCTTGGTCTGCCAGTGGTGACTATGGAATTGCAATAACACTTGAAAGGGGCTGATATTTGCTGTCTAGTTCTCCCCACTTTCCCCCCCCACCCCCAAAAAGAGACAGTCTAGATAGGAAGCCATTGAAGAGAATCCTTAAAGATTGTGACAGGAATGTTGCAGTGTAGGTCTTCTGGCCAGGGAGTGGTGGGGAAGGGCTCCACTTCCTTTGAGGGGCTGGCCACTGGGAGTGTATAAACAACACAGAACGGACTTAGCGGCCGCCGCCGCTGCTGCTGCTGCAGCTTCCTCCTCCTCCTCCTCCTCCTCCTCCTCCTCCTCCTCCTCCTCCTCCTCCTGCTCCTCCTCCTCCTTCCTCCTCCTCCTTCCTCCTCCTTCTCCCCCTCCTCCTCCTCCTCCTTCATCTTCTTCTTGTGAGGCGTCACAAAGGTGGGGGGATGGACCTGGAAGGGCTAGGAAGTTTGATCAGGGCGCATTATGTGAAATTCCCAAATAATTGATAAAAGTATTAAGAGGGAAATAAAACTTGTACCTAACCCCAGTAGCCACCACTTGAATGATGACAGTTCAAATTATATTGTGTGTGTTTGTGTATGTATGTGTGTATATGTGTATGTGTATATGCACATATGTGTGTGTTTATCTGTGTGTGTATTGTGTATGTGTATATGTGTATGTTTATTTGTGTGTATGTGTGCGTATGTGTGTATATGTGTATGTGTATATGCATGTATGTGTGTATGTGTGTATATGTGTATGTGTGTATGCACATATGTGTGTATGTGTGTTTATATGTGTGTATGTGTGCATGTGTGTGTATGTTTGTGTTTATCTGTGTATATGTGTGTGTATGTATGTGTTTGGGTGTGTATCTGTGTGTACGTGTGTGTATGTGTGCTTATGTGTGTGTATGTAGGCGTATGTGTGTATGTGTGTTTATATCTGTATGTGTGTATGATTTACCAGGATTCAGCATGGTTGCGGACTTTTCCTATTCCGAAATTAGCACTCCCAAGTTACAATGAGTAAAGGAGCCACTGGAAGAGCAAGCCAAGGAAGAGATTCTGAGGTGGAGGCAGTTGCTGTGTCCTGGCACCCTTGCCAGTCCCTGTCGTCAGGAGTTAATGATGCTGTCTGCACAATATCTCCAGCCCTTCAGGTTTTCAGCCGAGTGTTTGATTGGCACTTACGCATTCTCCTTTGGCATGCTGCCAACCACCCCGCTCATTATAGCCAATAAAAAATGAGTAACAAAATGGCTTTAGTTATTGTTTGGCATTGCCACATAGAACAAGTGGGTTTGGGAGGTGGCGTGAGCTCTGGCTGTATGTAGCACAGTGTCTGGCAGTAAATGTGGGTTTGTGTTCTGGGGAACTGATTCATCCTTTCCAAGAATCACTTCAGCTATCCAAAAGTAGTCACTTGGACTTCAGTTATCCAAAAGTAGTTACTTTTTTGCCAGATTTGCTATAAGGGTTCCGTGAGGTGATACATGGGGCCTATCATGAAAATTTTCATTAGCGGTATTAATTTCATTAATAATATGAAAAGTTTCATGATTTTAAACAATGATAATAGGGTGTCACTAGTAAACTGGGGATAGAGAGAAAAACTCAGAATTGGAGGCATCCAAGCATCGCGGGAAGGCTAAGGAGGTGATTTTCCCGGTGTCTCTTCAAACTCTGCTCATCTGTGCCAGGAAACAGGCTTGGCACGACATCAGGCATTTCCTTTGTTATCCGACAAGATAACAAGATACCTTGATGACAGACTTCATGAGCCTCCCTCTAACGTCTCCCCAGAACAGTGCGTTGAGCCGTTGCCTTCCTCACGTGCTTTTTCAGTAGCGCATCTGAGTCGTGTTGTTCACTCTCCGGCCTCTTACATGGTCTACCCCGATCGTCCCGGCCCTGACAAAGCCCTGCCCAGCTCCCTTGGTGCACTGCTGGCCTTACACAGTTGCTATCCTCTAGGCTGAACAAGACAAGTAAATGTAATCCAAGCCAGTTGGCTGCAGCTAACCCTTACCAGGGCACTATGCCTCCTGGGGTGGGGTGGACCCGTTCACATGTATGGTTTTCCGGTCTCACTGATGACTTACATTTAGTGTCTAGTCACCTAGACCACTCACTGTCTTCCCCTTGGACTGTTGCTATAGAGTAATAGGGAGTCTCCATGCATTGCTGGTGCCTTTACCCACAGCCTGCTCTCCATTGAGCAGTTAGAGTGACCTTTGTAAACACACACCTGAGCCTGCTCCTCCTTATTAAAACCTTTCACTCACAGGATACAGACAGGAAGACTAAGTGGCCAGGCCCCGTCTGCTGGCACACCTTATTTTGTATAGTTTTCCTTGTAGGGGTTCTGTACAAACCACGCGGGCCCCTCCCCTCTGCCTGTGTGTGCCTTTCCCCCACAGTGCCTTCCATCTTCATTGTGTCCACCTTGCCTGGTCCACGCCCTTTCGGCCACTGTGCTACATGTGCAGCACCCCGCAACTTGAACTTCTTAGGAGCTCTGCACTGTTATGTGATTCTCTGATTGATGGCTGTCCCGCCCTCCACAAGGACAGCACCGAGGACTAGATTCGTAACCTCAGAGTAGGAAGAGATTGGGAACTTAATAAAGGACACTACTCAGGTAAAAGACACCCACAGAATAGAGTATTTGCAGTACAGGGGTTATAGCCCACAATATATAAACAAAGCACAAACCAGTAGGAAAGAAAATAGACAACCCAAAAGAAAGATAAAATGGCCAAGGCCGGCGAGGGAAATATAAATACCTTGCTTGGGACGTGGTGAGTACACTGCTGGGTAGGTGTGAATGTGGCATGTAAATGCCATGGTGGATATAGATACCCTGCCAAGAAGGTAGGAGCCCCTGGGGGGTGGGGGGGGGAAATGAGTGCCCAGCCCAGGGCGTGTGAGGAAACTGCGGCAGGGCTACGAACTCACTGAGGACGGACTGACGACACACTGACAGGGGATAGAAGCTGATGTAACTGCTTCGGAAAACTGCTTGATGCGAACATACTATGAAACATATTATGGCTTCACATAGCCAATGAGAGGCACACAGAGGTGTGCAGCCCAAGTCACACCTAAAGGATGAGTGTCCACTCCGCCCCCTAGAACTGCTAGGAAGATTATTTTTAAGTGAAAGCAGTTGAGCTACAAAACAAGACCTTGGCTTTTTCCTTATCTAAAGCAGCTCCTGAAACATCACGGCCAGTCGTCACCAGCGCCCAAGGGACTTTCTTGCTAATTTAGCCACGGGTGCCGCAGTAACGTCAAAGTGCCTCCTAACTTTCCCACGGAAGCCCTGGCGCTCATCCCGTTAGGTTCCTCTGCGAGCCTTTATCCCTGGTTATAATAGGTCAGTAATGAGTGCCGCTCATTACTGGCGATCTCCACCTGCACTGTCAATAGCTCTGTCTTCTCATTGTGTACTCTCAGTTGATCTGCAGACCCCAAGCAGGGTAACGGCCTCAAGCTAGGGAGAACCGGCTTTGTATGCTAGAAGAGATAAATAAACTGTGCAGTATTCACAAGACAGAATGCTAATTACACCCAAAAGCATGGAAGAATTTGTCAAATACAATATTTAGAAAAGACCCTGGAGAGCTAAGGAATACTACAGGACGTTTCTATTCGTACACGCAGCAAACGTGCGTTTTGAGCTGTATCGGCGCCACCTGGTGGCCGTGAGGAAAAGAGCATGCAGTCCAAAAGGAGCAAGAGGGACTCGTTGCCCGGCTTGCATTGCGGTCGGCCCCTGAGTTACACAATTATTGCTTGTGCATCTTTCCATGCAAAGCTCACGGCGCCGTTCTGGGTGGGATGCAGTCCGAATGCTCCCTCTGGTCCTGCAGTGTCTGTCGCTCTGTTTCCCAGTTCTGCGTGTACGCTTTCTGCAGAGTGAGAACCGCAGGAAGGCTGACTAGCTGCTGCGGTAACACTGGATAATTGCAGTGCCTCCGCCAGCCTGGCCCCTGGGAAGAGTTATTGCCCTCCCTCGGAAGCCTAATGGACTTGCAGGAATGGCCCATGCCTGTGCCACAGGATCATTTCATCTCAAGTGTTTTTTGAAAATAGCGCGTTCCCCTCGTATCTGTTTAAAAGTCCATTTGTCGTGCACAGTGCCATCCCATCACGGTATTTCTCATTAACTGAAATGTTACAATTAACGCGCACTGCAACTGCGGGAAAAATTAATCTCGTCAGCGGAATATCCTGTCAGCCTTCTCAGCTCTTTATTTTCATGTGCAGCCAGTCAACACGGTGGCAGGGAGGGGAATTATCCACCTGATAGAGCCTTTTTTTCAACATACCCTTACTGTATTTGAGTACTGAAAATAGAGGTATAGCCAAACATTCCAAAGGAAAATGGAAACCACTATGCAAATGCCATTTCTGATAACCCAACACACTAGTGAGGGAAATGATACCTGTGCTTATCTTTTACAGAGGCCCACGGAATTACAACACTGAGTTAAACCCCGCCTACTCTCTAAGCACTGCTAAATCTCCCAGGAAGGCTTAAGTGAATTTGTATTTATATTCTAATTTTAGGACAATTAATTTTCTTGGGTTAGAAAAGGCTGCACTGAAACTAATAGAAGAGAAAGTGGGGAAGAGCCTTGAGCACATGGGCACAGAGGAAGTTTTCCTAACAGAACACCAATGGCGTATGCTCTAAGATCAAGAATTGACAAATGGAACCTCATAAAATTACAAAGTTTCTGTAAGGCAAAGGACACTGTCAATAGTACAAAACGGCAACCAACAGATTGCCACTGAAGATCTTTACCAGCCCCACATCCGACAGAGGGCTAATAGCCAATGTATACAAAGAACTCAACAAGTTAGATTCCAGAGAACCAGATAACTCTATTGAAAATGGGGTACAGAGCTAAACAAAGAATTTTCACCTGAGGAATATCAAGTGGCTGAGAAGCACCTAAAGATATGTCCAACATCCTTAGTCATCAGGGAAATGCAAATAGAAACAACCCTGAGATTTCACCTCACACCGGTCAGAATGGCTAAGATCAAAACCTCAGGGGACAGCAGATGCTGGCAAGGATGTAGAGAAAGAGGAACACTTCTCCATTGCTGGTGGGGTTGCTGGTACAACCACTGTGGAAATCAGTTTGGCAGTTCCTCAGAAAGCAGAGTACCCTGCTATATTACTCCTAGTCATATACCCAGAGGATTCCCCAGCATGTAATAAGGACACATGCTCCAGTATGTTCGTAGCAGCCTTATTTATAATAGTCAAAAACTGGAAAGAACCCAGAGGTCCCTCAACAGAGGAATGGATACAGAAAATGTGGTACATTTACACAATGGAGTACTACTCAGCTATTAAAAACAATGAATTTATGGAATTCTTAGGCAAATGGATGCAACTAGAAAATATCATCCTGAGTGGGGTAACTCAGTCACGAAAGAACACACATGGTATGTACTCACTGATCAGTGGATATTAGCCCAGAAGCTTGGAATACCCAAGATGCAATTCACAGACCAAATGAAGCTCAAGAAGAAGGAAAAACAAAGTATGGATACTCTGGTCCGTCTAAGAAGGGGAACAAAATACCACAGGTAGAGACACAGAGACAAAGAATGCATCAAAGACTGAAGGAAAGGCCATCCAGAGACTGCCCCACCCAGGGATCCATCCCATATACAGTTACAAAACCCAGACACTATTATGGATGCCCACAAGTGCTTGCTGACTGGAGCTGGATATCGCTGTCACCTGGGAGGCTCTGTTAGTGCATGACAAATACAGAGGGGACACTCTTAGCCAGCCATTGAACTGAGCACAAGCTCACCAATGGAGGAACTAGAGAAAGGACCCAAGGAGCTGAAGGGGTTTGCAGCCCCTTAGGAGGAACAACAATATGAACCATCCAGTACCTCCAGAGCTCCCAGTATAGGGGAATGCCAGGACAGGGAAGCGGGAGTGGGTGGGTTGGTGAGCATGGGGTGGGGGATAGATTAGGGGATTTGGGGAGGGTGCAGGAAAGGGGAAAACATTTGAAATACAAATAAAGATTATATCTATAAAAAGGTGCAAAACAGTAAAAAAAAATGGTGCAAAACAGTAAAAAAAAAAAAAAAAGAAATATGAAAAAGAAAATAAGAAAGGGCTGCAGTGTTCTGCTCTGAACGCTGAGTGAGATGCACTCGGCATGCTCTGGCCTGGAAAGCTTGTAACGATGCTGCACGGTGCTGCGCCACTGGGGAGCTCTTCCTGGAATTCCAAGTTAACCACCGCTCATGCTTGCATAGTGCGGTAGATTTTACTGCGTGACACCACGTGGCCAGAGTTGGTTTGGTGTGTGTGTCCTCACTGGGCAGTCTGTGTTCATGTCTCATCCACACCTCTTTTTTTTTTTTTTTTTTTTTTTTTAACACGGGAATACCCAGGCCTATGGGGGCTCGTATCGCGAGACAGGATGAGAGTTTTCACTTTGCCCTTACTTGACTTTGAATATTTGGGGAAAATTCTCAGTTTGCAGATTTAGCTAATGGCACTACAATGTCACTCTTCTCTGTTTAACATTCAGCTTTGTTAATCAAGAAAACCATAGATTGGCTCTTTGCATGTTGATTAAATTGATTACAGCTGTGGGCCTTGATAGCACTTTTTTTTTCCCTAAGTGTCTCTAATTAATCAGACAATGCTTGATTGGGCTTTTCTGTTTTGAGGAGATAAACTGACTTCCTCCAGAATTTTCACCCCAAATCGGTCTGCGTTGTAAGGTAAAGATGTGAGTCACTGCCCGGGTGACTTTCATCCTTTAGCAACTAAAAAATGGAAAGAGGAAATAGAGGAAGCAAAAAGAGTAGCCGGGCAGCTGGGCGGGCTGAGGGAGAGGATCCTTTTGAACGACGAATTAAAATCTAATATTACTCAGTTGAACCCAAATTTGGAAAGAAAGTCTGTGTCCCCTGGAAGTTGTTAGGGTGGCCTGCCCTCTACGAGGAAGTGTCTCTTTTACTCTCCTGCTCTACCCAGTCTTTGTCAACCTGTGTTCTTTGAAGTGTCAGGCGTAGCCTCGTGTGTCTTTTTCCTCGGATTCCAGTTCCAGGAAGGAGGTCTTACATGGCCACCCACTCTTTAGTCATATCTCCAATTGAAGCACCTGTCACTCGTGCGGACACAAACCTGACCATTTCCAGGAACATTGCCCACACTGAAGAAGGCCTGAGGTGCTCTGTGCTCATCTCTGGAGTCCATCCATCAAGCGAGGCAGGCCACCCGGGCCTCGGCTACATAGCAGGAGGAGACAGTCTGTTTCCCTGTCCCTTCCCATCAGTACACAGGTCTGTCGAGCACGATGCCAGTAAGCACTTGTTCACCTTAATCTCCGCCATTGGATGTTCTTAGATCCTTCAGAAGACTTGAAGAACTCATCATGGTGGAAGATCCTGAAGAGAGCGGTTCTAATATTAAGACAGGAAGTGCCTAGGGCTGCACAGGGAGCTGAGTGACCGGGTACTTGTCCAGCACGAGGAGAGCCTGATTCTATCCCCAGCACCAGACAACAACAGCAGCAATAATATCTGCAGTACAAATCCAAAGTGCAGCTAAAATTTGAAAGGTAGAGAATAAAAAAGATGTCTAGCCCCTCGTTTTTCTGTCAGGTGTAATGTTAAATAACAGTGTCTTAGGCGCCTAACATCTAGAAACTTCGAATGCGTATACTAGGAAACAGCTTACACGTACTTTTGTTTGTGGCTGGAGGTAGTCCTAGCCTCCGCACTACTTCCCCTATGACCTTTCTGTAAGTAGGTCCTGGGGATCTTTCTGAATCTGTACACAGATATTGGCTTATTTTTCACAAGATGCTAGATACCCTTTCCTCATTTGGCTGGATTCGGATATCTAGGTGGTTTCCACATGTTTGTTATTGCCAAGGGAACTAGAATCAACATGTTCATGCACGTTTCTTTCTGAAGGCCACAGTGAGTTTCTAACAGGGGAATTACTCAGGCAAAGGGTAGTTTGATAAGTGATAAGTGATAAGTAGTGCCTAATTGCTTACCCATTCACTGATTTACTCCTACCAGAAATCTAAATATGTTCCCATCTTGTTTATTTGTTGTTTGTGACAAGGTTTCTTATTAAAAAGACAGATGAGAGAGAGAGAGAGAGAGCGACTCAGGCAGTCTTTGAACTCATTACATGGGTGAAGGTTATCCTGAATTCCTTCTTCCCCTGCCCTCACCTCTCCAGTACTGGCATCATTATAGGCACGGGCCAATACTCTCAGCCCATCACCCTCTCTTAGTCTCTTAAGGCCTTAGAACTTTTGCCTAGCTGTCAGTGAAATGTCATTATTATAATTTGCATTCCTCTGTGTACCTCTCAAACATTTTTCCATGCACTGAGAACATGACATGTCTTTTTCTCTGACTATATATTTATAAGTTTCTGGGGTTACACCTTAATGTGCTCAGCATCCCTAGGGATCTAACACAGCATTGGTCACGTGAACACTCGGTACCTATTTAAATGCAATTTAGCAAATGGAACATACAGAAATAATCTAAAAAAGAATATAAAATCCTTAAGGCTAATTGTCATTGCCAGAGATGAACCATTTACATGTGGTATCTTCTCCTCGGGAGATTTTTGCCCAACGTTCAGAGCAGAAAAGTCTCTGCTACACGCTTTGGTTCTCAAGCTGGGCCTTGTGAATCATACTGTCCAGAGATGGATGAATAGGAGAAGAGCATACATGCTTCCTTTGATGCTAACATTTTATGTTTTGCATGCACATAGAGGCTTTTATAGAGGGAAATGGAGAACCAAAGAAAACTAGACCCTAAGGCTTACATATCCCTTAAACAGAGATGGATTACCTATAGAAACACAACATGAAAAGAAATGCAAAGGGGGCTTAGTATGGAAGCAGTAAATTGTGGGAAGAGGATAAGGAAGAGTATGAGAGAAACTACTGGAAGATGAGAGTTCTTTCCATGAGGCTTGTCCAGATGGTATCAGATCCCCATCTTTGATGAAAAGAATGTTCTCTTCTCCTGATATATATATATTAAAAAATTATCCTTGCATCTACCAACAGGCAACAGGCTTGTCATATTCTGGCCCCACTCAACTGCAACGATTTCGGCTCTGTACGAGCTTACTCTTGTCAGGGAGGAAGTTCTGCGCCTTCTCCATCTGTTTCCTTACACCTAAATATTTAAATAATACCATATTCATTCCCAGTTGCACAGCAGTAGAGTCGTAGCTGATCTTCATGGTCCCTTTCGAATTTCGCACCAATCCATTCTCTGCACACGTACACTGAGGTCTTGTTAAAATGCACATCTACAGTTTTTGCAGACTAACATCTTTTGCTTGATTACTTAGGGCCCTCATAACTTAGTTTGCCACTCACATATTCTTTTTTTTTTTCAGCAACTGAGCGTAATATATAATATGTATATTAATATATATGTGCATATTTATGAAATACATAAATACATGCATGTGTGTGTGCTCGTGTACACACGCGCGCGCGCGCGCACACACACACACACACACACACACACACACAGGCGTTAATAGCTTCACATGGCCACAGGTGTTTCAGGCTCCCTTGCACTGCATTCTCACTGCACTGCCTTCTGCCTTCCTATTGTGCTGTGCACTGCTGCTTCTAGACTATTCTTCCACATGTTTTTCTATCCCGTTGCCTCACTCTCATCCTTAGGGAACAGCTGTCTATGGCTGTTGCTATAAAACCTTCCCTAATCTACTCACCCAGATGTCCCCTGGGTGAGGCTCTCTTCTCAAACTGCTCCCTTGAGTGAATTCCTCAAGAGCAGGAGCCATGTCTTATTTCTAATGCTTAGGAGATCAGTAAACATCAAAGCGTACATTATAAAATAGCGTTTCTAAAGACCGTGTAGAAAGTAAGAGGTCAACCCTTTTCCTTGCATCTCAAGTTGATAGTTCATGTGTCTGAATTATATCTGATGATGCCTAATGCCATGATAAGTGATTCTAGGGTTTAATTATCTTCCAGGACAAATACGCCCTTTCCCCTACAGATAATACTGTCAAGCTAGAATGGTATTCAGTTCTGCAGAAAACATGTAAGTTATGTTTGAATGAGCATAAAGACATTAGTACTTTTATGATTTCTTAAAGCATAAAAAAGGTTGGTGGAACCTGGTACTCTCTGTTTCATAGGTTTTATAACAGACATGGAGAGGAGAAGCTATTTTACAGAGACTAGAAGAAAGGAGAACAACTTTCTGTTTGTAGGAACACTTGGTATACGTCTCCAGACAGCACTCCATTCAAAAGTTTCTAGAACTTATACACAAATTTAGAGAAGATGCAGAACACAAAATCAGCATGCAAAAATCATTAGCATTGTTATAAAACCATAATGAACTTGATGAAAACGAATTTCAAATATTCATTGTAGCTACATACAAAAAACAAGTATTTAGGAAGAATCTAAGCAAAAAAAGTGAAGATCTCTGAACTGAAAAGTATAAACTATTGATGAAATAAACTCTAGGAGACATTAAAACAATGAAAGGATATTGTCATCCTTGTGGAGTGAAAGAATCAATATTGTCAATATTTTCATACTACCCAAAGCAGTCTATTAATTCACTAAGATTCCCATTAAGTCATTGTCTTTTTCATAGAAATAGAAAAGCATCCTCAAAATCACATGGAACCACACAAGACAGCCATACTAGCCAAAGTGTTTCTAAGAGGAGAAAAAAAACAACAACAATGTGGAAGACATCACAATTCCTGACTTCAAGATATGCTATAAAACCACAGTAACTAAGTCAGCATGGTATAGAAGTGGATGGATAATACTGTGGCACAGAATAAGCCAGAAATTATTCCATGTTCATCTGGCCAACTGATACTTGACAAAGGTTCCAAGAATATAACCCAGAATAGACAACCATTTCAATAAGTAATACTAGCAAAGTTGTGTTTCCATCTGCAGGAAAATGAAAGTCAGCCCTCTCACCAAACCGCTAGGCTTGGAACCCTAAAATCTGAGATGACCATGAGTACAAGGGAGTCCAGACACTGGTCGAGGCACCAGTGTGTTATGCCAGACCCCAAGAGCACGGGCAATAAAAGCAAACAGAGGCTGCTACGATTATTTCACCTTAAAACGTTGTGCCCAGCCATGGACGTAATCCACAGAATTATCAGGCAACCGGCAGAATTTGAGAGAACACTTGCCTGCTACCCATCTGCCAAGGAATTTATATATGCACAGCCTAAGAAATTCAAGCAACTAAATAGGAAAAACAGCCTGATGCAAACGGGCTACAGAAATGGGTGCTTCTCAAAGCTGAGGTGCAAGGGCTGAGTGTGTAGAAGATCAGTGTCCCATCTTGACCAGACCAATGGAATAGGACAAAGAGCCTCAAAGTCAACCACACAGCTACAGCCTGCAAATAAACCACACCACTCCACCCATCTGAATTTCAAAATATCCACCAAAAATATGGGAGAAAAAAAAAAGTCTCTTCAACAAATGCTACTGGGAAAGAAGATATGCACACACAGGGAAAGAGCAGGAAGCCCCGCCCCTGTCTACCACGCTGTGCAAGCATCAATTCTGTCACGAGCCCAACCTCCCTGAGGACCTGTTGGTCACTAATGTTTGCTGGGGGGGGAGGGGGTAGGAGAAACCATTGTCTTCAGTGTTGTAGCCAGTTCCAGTTAAATAACCTCCAACTGAGGCACCCAGAAGCAACCCTAATAAAACTCTGTGGGTCACAGAACAACAGAAAGCTATGAAAATCAGAGGGAGGATTATTAGGAAGAAGAGTCAGCAGAAGGAGGAGGGTGGGAAGGTGTAGGGAGGGAAATCAACCAGAATACATGATATACATACCTGACTCACCAAAGAGTATTTGTAAAGAACCCAGCATAGACCAAAGACCTTAATGTAAGACTTAGAACTTAAAAGCTAATCGCAAAACACTTCAAGAAACAGACATAGGCAAGAGCTTCCTGAAAGGGTACCAGGAGGTCAAGCCATAAGAGTTCACAGTGAGATTGAATCGAATCACGCAGCTCTGCGTAGTAGACAAAATGAAGAGGCAGCCTTCCAAAGGGAGAGGTGGCAGAGTGTATACAGAAAATATAAGTGTAACGCAAACCCTAAGACACAAAAATCCCATTAATAATTAAGGATAAATGGCCAAAGGAATTAAATACTTCTCAGAAACAACACAAATGGTCAATAAATATTTATATTAAAAAAATCCCAAATCCCAAATACAAGTCAAAACTACATTGTGATTCCATCTCACTGTCACAGTCAGAATGGCTGTTATCAAGAATACACACACAGATGCACACACACACACACACACACACACACACACACACACAGTACACACATACATACACTTCTGACTGGCTGTGATATAGGAGAAGATTCAGAGGAAGAACAGGGACTCCAGTGCATTGTGGTATAAGATGTAAATTAGCGAGGCGATTATGAAAATCAGAGATTCTTCAAGAACTACCAGAACATCCTGTTGTGACACTACCGAGTAATTTTAAATTCCCGAAGGAATTTAACTCAGCATTCAGCAGTCATACCTGCCCACCCGCGTGTGCTGTGGCACTGGTCACAATAGCTGGTTTATGGAAATAGCTGGTAAACGGCCATCATCAATGAATGTGAAAGTGAAATGTTATATAGTTAAACAATGGAACTTTATCCAGCCATGAAGAACAATGAGATTATGAACAATGAAGGAAAATGGGTGGAACTTAGAGATCATTTTAAGCAAATAAGCCAGAGTCACAAGAATAAATATCTCATTTTTTCCTCATATGAAAAATGCATATAGGTAGGCATGCAAAACTATATGTGTGTTCATTTGTATATACACACACATATGTATATGTATGTATACAAATGACATGAGAAGATACAAGAGCAGCTATTTGCAGAGAGGAAAGGAGGTTGCAGAGTAGAGATGAGACGAGAGAGTGAAACTGGGTAAGTCACGTGATGTCCATGCAAGAAGACGTCATCATGAAACCATCATTCTGTACAATGCCTATATGCTAATAAAAGCTGTTCCGTCTCAGTAATCATCAGGGAACTGCAGAGCAAAACCCACAAAGAGATAATCTCTCCTTGTTAGAATGGCTAGCATCAAAAAGACAAAAATGAATGCGGGCAATGAGGTGTCTACCCCGCTGTTGCTGGCGATGTAAATTACCACAGCCGTTATGGAAAGCAGTATGGAGATTCCTTAGAAACTAAAAAGGAAAGGAACATGATTCTTGAGTTTCTTTTTTATTCAAAATATTGAGGTGATCATGTATACATTTCTAGCTTTCAACTCTTTCCATGTCCCCTGCCACTCCACCTCGAATTAATGACCTCTTCATTAATTATTATTACTATGTTATCCTAGTATATGAGTCCATTTACTACTGTTTGTATGTATATGTTTAGAGTTAACTGCTTGGGACTGGATAACCTATCAGAGTCCCCCCTGTGACTCTCCTCTCATCAGCTTTTGTTTGTAACAGGCCTATCAACAGGGCCTTGTGAAATGCAGATTCTATTTAGGCAAACACATCGTTGACACTTCGTGGGTGCAGCTTTCCAGTCATGCAGCAGCTGTACTGCCCCTCTGGCTCCCGGAGTCTCTCTGCCCCCTCTCACTGTGGTCCCGGAGCCACAGATGTAGTGGTTGCACTATGGGTGTATCAGCTAGGAATGGGCATCCCACGGTTACTTCTCCTCTGCATTTTGACCAGTGGTGATCTCTGTAATAGTCCTGACTTGTTCCAAATAGAAGCTTCTTTGATGAAGGGTGAGAGCTACACTTTGTGAGTATAAGATGAATATGTAGAATACTGTGAGAAATTATACTGATTTAGGACAGTGTCATCATTTTAAGTTCTCCTCTCGGGTCTGCGGCCTCTCCAGCCACCAGTAGTTGTCTAGGTTTACAGTTCCGGGTATGACTTCCCTCCTGTTGAGCAGACCTTAAGTCCAATTACACAGCTGATGGTCATCCCCAGGATAAGAGTGCCACTGTTACTCTGCTCAGGATATCTTTCTGTTCTGGTCATTGATGCTTCATAGTCTTTTGGGCTAAGTAGGACTTCTGAGCACTTTTCTCCACTGGCTTGCACAGATGCACACTTGCAATGCCAGTGCTGGAAAGGCAGAGACAAGCAGATCCTGGGGCTGGCTCAGTGGCCAGCAAGCCTAGCCTACTGTTGAGTCCCAGGCCAGTAAACAACTATGTCCCAAAAACCAGACAGCTGGTTCCCAAGGGATGACACCAGTATTGCCCCTTGGCTTAAACAAATGCACACAGTCACACACATGCATGCACACACACACAGGGGAAAGAATGGAATGCTTTAGCATTCATGGGGGTGAAATCCGGATCATCATGTTGAGTGAAATAGGACAGACACTGAAGGATAAACTCATCATGCTCATCCATTTGTGGGAAGAAGTCAGTTTTGTAGAAAGTAGAATGAAATAGCACATATGGAGAGGGAAGAACAGAGGGAAAGGAGCAGAAGGAGATAGAAGGAGTTAGAAGAAGACACCATCATGGAGTGAAGGAGTTGCATTTTGTTCTTCAGCACAGTAGAGTTGCTGTAAGTTTAAATAATCTATGATGATTCACTGCAAAATGACTAAAGCATACCAAATCTCCAACACTGTAAGGATGGAAATGTTAATACCCTGATATGTTATTATATATTATGTATGTGTATTAAGATAACCCATAGTGCGCACACATTCTATATCTCAACTGAGGCACATGCCATATTCTGGGCTGTTGGCATTCATGTGGTAACCAGATACAGAGCACCTGTTGTGCAGCAGTCTGCCTGGGGGCAGTGAGAGCTGGTGGGGAACTACCTCCATCATTTCCCTCAGGATGGAGCTGGAAGCCTAGAGGGAGGCTTGAGGCTCGGAGGGACTCTCGCTGCAGAGAGAGTGAAGCAAGACGGCTGCTTGGGCTTTGGTGATGGGAGCAGAGCCCATGACAAAGACTCAAGTGTTGCAGAGAAGTTTCCCTTTCACAGCTGCTTTCTGAGTTAACGATCACCGACACAGCCTACAGACCACATCCTACCCACACCCTGCAGTCCCAAGGCTCCATTGGAACCCAGCTCAACACCTTTCAGACTTACCCCTCCGGCTGATTGTCACAGCAGAGCAGACAGGAAAAGCAAGAGAGACACATGGCTGGCTCATACACTCACTGTCCGATGCTTCCCAGAAAAACTTGAACCATTACCTCCTGGAGACCCGAGATACAGAATCTTCTTTGGGATCCAGAAGTACATAGCAGACACACAAGATCAGCCTCCAACTTCCTGAACTGGAAGTTTTCAGCCAATGTGTATTTTGCTAAGAAGGAAGGAAGGAAGGAAGGAAAGAAGGAAGGAAGGAAGGAAGGAAGGAAGGAAGGAAGGAAGGAAGGAAGGAAGGAAGGAAAGAAGGGGGCTGGTGAGATGACTCAGTAGTTAAGAGTACTGACTGCACTTCTGAAGGTTCTGAGTTCAAATCCCAGCAACCACATGGTGACTCACAACCATCCATAAAGAGATCTGATGCCCTCATCTGGTGTGTCTGAAGACAGCTACAGTGTACTTACATATAACAATAAATAAATCTTTCCAAAAAATGCTTGAGAATTTTTAACAAAAAAAGAAAGATAAAAGAAGGGAGAAAGAGAGAGAAAGAGAGGAAAGAAAAGGAAAGAAAAGAAGAGAAGAGAAAAGAAAAGAAAAGCCAGGCAGTGGTGGCGCATGCCTTTAATCCCAGCACTTGGGAGGCAGAGGCAGGTGGATTTCTGAGTTTGAAGCCAGCCTGGTCTACAGTGTGAGTTCCAGGACAGTCAGGGCTACACAGAGAAACCCTGTCTCGAAAAAACAAAAGAAAGAAAGAAAGAAAGAAAGAAAGAAAGAAAGAAAGAAAGAAAGAAAGAAAGAAAGGGGAAGGGAAGGGAAGGGAAGAGAAGAGAAGAGAAGAGAAGAGAAGAGAAGAGAAGAGAAGAGAAGAGAAGAGAAGAGAAGAGAAGAGAAGAGAAGAGAAAAGAAAAGAAAAGAAAAGAAAAGAAGTGGGTCAGTGTTTAGAAGAAACTGAATTTCCACAAAACTGAGACATTCCCCCTTGGTCTTGTCTCTGACCAGAGAAGACTTTTAGAATCCAGTTTTCTCTCAGTGAGTACGAATCCGTCATTGGTAACTAATGGATGTCACTGAGTATTAGGTGTTGCTACAGACTGCCAAGTTCATGACAGAAGTCTGTGAGAAATATCTTGTCAGGTCAGCCCCACTACACAGCACTTTGGGGTAGTAGACATCTGAGTACACCATAGTATCAAGTGTGTTGTCACTAAATAAGTGTTCCCCTAAGTCGTCACCCAATGTGCACAAGATTATAGGCAGCCTCACTGCAGGGAGGGGCCCTTTAAGGGTACTCACAGATGAGCTGATCAGCCAACGAGGACAGGACAGCCTCTGTTCTGTAGCCTTTCTGTCCACTAGAATGCTTCCTTCATCAGACCATGACACTCCAGGGCAGGGACCAAAAGTATTGTATCCTACAGCTCCCAGGGCCTGGCTTACAGGAATTCAGTCAGTGGTTACCATATATGCAAAGAGATGAGAAGCTAACTTGTGCTCACATGTTTTATGTGTGTGTGTGTCCTGTAGTGTTACCTTTGTAGAAACACATTAATAAAATTAATGTAGTAAAGTAATTATTTTACCAACAAAATCTTGTTTAAATATAGAAACCGAAGTCAAGCTGTATTTTGTTTAGAAGTGTGTGTGCGTGTGCATTTGTGTGTGTATACACAAGCATGGAGGTCAGGGGACACCCTTGGGTGCTCATCCTCAATCTCCACCGTGTTGGAGACGAGGTCTCCTGTTGTCCACCACTTTGTACACCTTGTGAACTAGCCTGTGAGTTTCTGGGGACTGTCCTGCCTCCACCTCCCCATCTCTCCATAGGACTTCTGATGTTACAGATGTATGCTGCCATATCTAGGAATCCAAATCCAGCTCTTTACGCTTGCACAGCAAGCATTTTACACAATGAGCTACTTCCCAACATAAAGCCACAGGCTGTCTTCACTGATACCATCGTGTTCAGTTCCACCACGCTCTAGCACATGGGTTAGATGGGATGATTTTTTTAAGTATTTCTTTAACAGAATTTTAAGGTTCCTGACCTTGTTGAAATTCACAACATAGCTTTTATTCTCACTTTACACTGTATTTTTGTGTGCAGTATTTAAAATGATCCCACTGCCTCGACTCTTAAATAAAACATTGTCAGCACTCACACATGAGGCCAGGAGCTCTCCCATGTCTCGGATGGGGAATGTGTTGGGAAACCTGACAGAATCCTTGAGAGCAACCGTACGGAGACGAACCTTTAGGGTGCGTTCAGAGAGCAGGCCTGACAGGAAGAATGCTGACTGACTAAGGAGCAGAGGCCTCTCAGTGCAGGGTGAGTCGCCCCTGGCACGAGAGGGTTGAGGACAGGACAGTCGTGCGAGTAGCTGAACAAAGAACACGAGGGATTCCAGAACATGGTGACTAGGGTAGGAAGCTCACCTCGTGTAAATGGCTTCAAACTAAAACTGGGATAAGCATCTGTCCCGGTCACTCTCTGTCACTGTGATAAAGCAATGTTCTTTAAAACTAGCTTGGGGAGGACAGGGTTGGCCTAGTGTATACATCTGGATCAATATCCGTCATTGAAAGAGTCAAGGCAGGAACCTGGAGGCAGGAACCTGGAGGCAGGAACCGAGGCAGAGACCGCGGAGGACACGCGCTAGCTGCCTTGCTCTGCAGCTTCCTCATACGTCCACCATCACCACCCATGGCTGGCAGCACTCGCAATGGACTGTGCCCTCCCACGTCAGTCTCAGTCAAGAGTCTGCCCCACAAGCAGGAGCCACCCAGAAAAGCTGCTCCCTGGCTTGCTCTCCCTGGCTTGCTCAACCCGGGACCACCTGCCTAGAGGTGGCACTGCTGCCCGCAGTGGTCTGGGGTCTCCCACCTCAGTCACTAATCAAGAACATGCCCCACAGACTTGACCCAAAGACAGGTCTGGTGGAGGCAGTTCCTCTGTTCCCTCTTCTTAGGAGACTCCAGATTGTGCCAAGTTAACAGAGAACTAACCAGTACAGCAGCTTATAAAAGAATCTGAGCTGGAATTTCCCGTTCATCTCAAGTATTTTGCTTGGATAGAAGAAGGTGTGGGTGTTTAAAGTTGATCCTGATTAGCACTAAACACACACACAGAGGTAAATGTGTAATGTACGGTAGCTTGACTGCTGGCTTCTATTGAACAAGAGACAACAAAAAATAGGAGGGGGGGAGGATGTCTTTCTCTTGAAAAAACCTATTTCAAATACATAAGGTGTTATTTTTAACAGGTAGAGCTCAGGAGCAGAGTAAAGTACAGGAGCACTGATGTGGTTTGGTACCCATATTTAAAAGGGAAAAGGAGAAGGAAGATTATCAGTTAGGCAAGAAACGGGCTGAAGCTGGATCAGCATTTCTCACAGTGTGCTGTGGAGTCCCAAGAGATGTGACAGTCCTGGGGCATAAACGGGCACAGTGCTATGTCCTCTGCCTTCTACTTGGAAGATTCTGGAAGGTTCTATAAGAAAACACTTTGCTTAGTTCTGTTTAGCCCATGCTTAGATAACATGCAAACCTCTATTAAAATTATACTTTGTAAATGGACTGCCCAGGAAAAAAACCAAACAAAAGAGTTACTTCAATTAAAGTTTTAATCACATTATATATTAATTACTTTCCTGTTGCTGTGATAAAACACCATGACCGAGGCAACCTACAGAAGGAAGGGCTTGTCTGGGGCTTACAGTTCCAGAGGGGATGCTCAAGTCTACTGGCCTCACTGTGGGGAGCAGCAGGCAGGCATGGGGACTGGAGCAGCAGCTGAGAGCTGAGTGCCTTCATCTCAGACCCAAACAGTGAGGAGGGAGCAAATTCAAAATAAGAGTCTTTAAACTCTCAAGCTCACCTTCAGCAAGGCCACACCTCCTAAACCTCCACAGAATGTACCGATAAGGACCAAGTATTTAAATGCCATGGCCTATTTGAGGTACCTCATTCAAACTACCATACATGTACTCTAAATCATTGTTAAAATGATATGAGTTGTCAGTAGAATCTTAGTCATTGGGAATACAAATGGTATATATACTGTATTAGTTAGGGTTTTACTGCTGTGAACAGACACCAGGACTAAGGGAGCTCTTATAAGGGCAACATTTCACTGGGGTTGGCTTACAGGTCCAGAGCTTCAGTCCATTATCATCACCATGGGAGCACGATGCATCCAGGAAGGCATGGGGCAGGAGGAGCTGAGAGCTCTGCCTCTCCATCTGAAGGCTTCCTGCTTTAGCATGTAGCATTAACATATCCTGGAAACTCCTCCTTACATTTGTAGGAGATGATTGGCTTCCAGGGAGCTAGGAAGAGAGTCTGAAAGCCCACGCCCACAGTGACACACCTCCTCTTGCAAGGCCACACCTCTAAATAGTGCTACTCCCTGGGCTAAGCATATACAAGCCATCGCATGTAACTTACACCAGAATAGACATGCATATGCTAGATTAAATTCTAAATGGATCAGAAATCTAAATTTTAAAAATGAAACCAGACAAATAACTGGAAAAAAAAAGAATGGATTTCTATAAAATGTGGTTGTAGGGGAAAGTCTTCTAACTAGGACTCTAACTATTCTCAAAAAAAAAAAAAAAAAATGATTGGTACATTTGACTACCTGAAAATAAAAAGGCATTTTCATGATGGGTGGGAAGGCACTAAGCAAAGGCAAACAAAATAAGGAAACTGATACAATATGAAAAATATATGAATGTATGGCTAGGTAGATATACACATATATGCACATACATGCATTTACATGTATACATACATGTTTCTTAAATGGTCTTAAACATGAAAAGTCAATCAAATCCACTTATCCTAAGAATTAAGACAAATCAAAACTACCTTATGAGAGCGGTTCTCATGAACCAGGCTGGGGAGAATTTAAAACCCAAACATGATATCCTTATAGTTTTTGCTCTGGGGAAACTGTCATCTTGCACATTGCTGGGGAGAGAGCAGAAAGCTGTTGAGGGGAGAGTCGGTACCTAGTTGCCTCTTGTGTGGGGAGTTTGTCCCTATCTGACAATGTTCCAAGACTCTCACTTGTGGGGACTTACCATGGCGGCGCCTCCATGGCCGTGGAAAAGGCCAGATGTTCACCACAGTGCCCATTCCAGCTACAAGTACTGACAGCTGCCCAGATGTGGGACGGCTGGAGTACGTGGCAGCAGAAGCCCATGACAAAGCAGTGTAGCTGTAGCAAAGCCCGGGAGGAGTTTCCAGGAGATGCTAATGCTACAAGCTAAAGCAGGAAGCCTGTCTTCAGATCACACTGTTCTTTTCTCCGGCTCACCTGCTTTTCAATACTCTTATTAAGAAATGGGGTCCCTGGGGTGGTAATTTGAGATGACCTCATGAATTTCTATAGTACAGAAAATTTTTGGCCAGCTGTAATTAAAAGGACTAAATAAAAGGTACTTACTAGAAAATGTCCCACTAGCTTGAATGTCTGTGACAAATCCTTTCTGATGTCCTTAATGTGTTATTATGAAATTCAATTACACAGCATGTTCACCTCGCCTATTTCAGCAACCATAATCTAGGGATAGCTGTAAGCGGTGGTTGAAAGTCTCTTAAAATATTACAAGTAGGAGCTGAGTAATTTTTATGTTAAAATATGTGTACACTGGCGGAACGAGTGGCTTGCAGAAGAGAAACCTCTGCTGTGTATGGGTGGATACTGAACTATGAAATGCTCTGGTGAGTGTGCAGCCAGCTCTTACTGGTTTGACTGGTTCGACCACCTCCCGCTTAGCTTACCGCTGTAGATCAGGCCACAGCACTGGCTTTCTTGATCAGAATATCACAAGTGAAATTTACTGAGTGATAACTCTGTACCCAGATCCATGCCAAGTGGGGTTTGTCTAATTCTATAAGCAAACCTCTGAAATGTTACCATCTTTCTCCTTTGTACAGGTCAAGCTCAGAAGCATTAAGTGATTTGGCCAAGCTCTTGCTGTAGGGAGCACGGAGCTGGGGCTGGCCTGAGACCTCATGGTCTTTGCTTCCCCTTAGAGCTGCTTCCCACTATTGATTAAAGAAAGTACTAAGTTCAGAAATTTAGGAAGAAAATATTATCATAAGAACATGGGCTTGCTTAGACAAAAAGGTAGACCATATCAGGTGCTAATATCCATACAACAAATGGGGTTGACATTGGAAAAGCCTTTCCATTCCCTGCCTGGCCCCTTCTACCTAATCAGCTTAGGAGGATTTAGGGACAGAAGCATTTGACTGGTGCCTTCTTGCTAGCACCATGTGACTTGACCTCACCAGGCATCTAGCAGGCAGGGGCAGGAGACTGTGAGAGGAGGCAGAAGGGCATCAAGGTGGCCCAACGCCAGAGCCAAGGCTGACTTGTGCTCAACTCACAGAACGCCGTTGTCCACAACACATCACATGGAATGTGTCACACCCTCTCACCCCAGGTCAGACAGCGCAGCATCTCCGCTGGATTTCATCTGTCTTGCTGAAATAATTTCCTTATGGGGAAAAAGTGTGTACAGGATGGTGAGATGTCTCAGTGGATAAAAGTTGTTGCTGCCAAGCTGGAGGACTTGAGTTTGATCCCTGGGACACATGGGGGGGAAGAAGGGAATTAAATCCTACAAGTTGCCCCCTGGCTTCCAGATACATATCATACACCCACAAATAAATGTGTTGAAACGTAAATGTACTATATTTTTATGGCAAAAAAGAAAGTAAACTTTTCACCATTTTTCATCTTTTACTTTTGAGAGTACGATAGAATTAATTACTCATCTCCTTTTGCCCCACCTCCCTCTAATCCTCCCATATTCCTCGGCCTGCTCCCCTCGAAGCTGGCCTCCTTTCAGTCATTGTTCTTACATGCATCTATTTGTACACATATATATGTATACATAGTCCTAAATAAAACCTATTTAGTCTGCATAATATTATTTGTATGTATGTTTTCAGGATAACCAACTGATATGAAGAGAAATGGTTATCATTTAGCCTATGGTTTTAATCAAGCAACTCATTGATTAAATGTTCAACTCCTTATTAGCCTCGTCACAAAACTGAGTATTCCGTTCTCAACCTTTTTCTTGCTGAAGCATGAAGGAGGATAAAGTGTTCCTTTGCAGACCCCAGAGAAGTGAGAAGCTGAGGGGGGCATCACGTCCCCTCAGGGGGCACATGGGGCTGCCACCCAGTGTCTCACGCACTCTCTCTTCTCTTTAGGGACTGGCTGAACATGCTGAGCCCACCCATTGTCCCTCCCAGTCAGCAGCCGGTGGAGCAGTCTCTAGACTCCTCTGCAAGTCTGAGCATGCAAGGTAGGAAAGCAAGAAATACTGTGCATGAAAAGATGAAGGTAAGTTGCGACAAGAGTCAGTCACTCAGAGACACCTCTGCCTTCACACTTACCACACAGGCTTACCCAGAGAAGCTGGGGTCACCTCTGCCTTGCCTTTTGCAAAGTCCTTTACTAAACAAGTTATAGAGGTGAACCGTCCCTGTCCTTCTGAAGGCTCAACCCACGTGGCATACAGTTGACATCTACACCAAGCCCCATGCAATTTCCAACTGTACCACTTCCCACTGTGTGACCACTTGTGGGTGTTAATTACCACCTCTACAGTCCCCGCCCAGTCCTATATGTTGTGTAGAGAGATTCAGCAAGGCACAGCAGTTGAAGCACCTAGAACAGCACCTAGAACAGTGTCTTCCAAATACCAGCAGTTGGTATCGTGGTAAAGCAGCCCCAGCCTCCGGGAACACTGGGATACAGCCCCGCACTGCATGGTGTGTTATTCAGGATTGGATCTCACACATACGACCCTGGTCTGAAAGGATTATATAGAACTGGAAAATTCCCTCCTTCTGGTTTCCTGTCATCGCAGCCATCATAAGATCATGGCAACTAGCAACTCACCAATTAGGCATACATTTCCTATGTATTGGTGAGTTGCTAGTGTAAACAACCTGCTGGACCACCGGTGGATAAAAGTCTAACACATAGTCACCCACGGCACCTGATGCTTGACGATACGTTATGTTAGAGTGTTCTCCTACCTACTAAAGACTGTTTTCTGTAAAACAGCATGCCGTGCAGCTTCGTGCATCTCTGTTTACTGCTTCCTGGTCCCATCAGGAGACACATCAAGTGATGGAGCAGTGTCTTCGTGGCTTGCAAAAATTACCGCACTTTATGACATTCAGACACACATACACACGGGAAAAAAAGCCACCACACTTCTCTGTATCACCATAAGGTCACATTCTGAAACAACTTTGCCTGTGTGCATTTTCCTTAAGGCAGAGGTGCAGCCCTTTCACTAAAGCAAGACCAAGACATGCCTATGACCAGTGCGAGCATTTGTGGGAAATGGCATGAGCATCCCCTTGGTGTTCATGTGATGGGGAAGTCATGAAGACTAGCCACTGGGTTTTAGTTAGGAGCAGGGGACCTAGGCGTCAGGGGACCTGGTTAGCATGCGTAATGCCTAGTGTGAGGACATATCGGAATCCTAGCTCTTTTGAAGCACAGACAGACAGTTCAGGAGTTCAGATTCCTACTCATCTGGTTTCAGGCTAGCCTGTACTACCTGAGACTCTATGGCAAACAAAGAAACAAACTAAAAGAATCTCTGTTGACAACCGTGGTTAGGTTGGCGGGGTGGGAGGAGACAGGTTCCTTCAAGTGCATCTGCCCTCATCATGACAATGACCTCCAGTAGGGCTCTGAGACACCGCCGGGGTTGACTCTTGAAGATGGAAGAACACTACATCAAAAGTGTCGGTTCTGTTTTTAAGTGAAACTAATATAAATTGCTCCAGCAGAAGTGCCAGATCCCCACTGCCCTGCCGCCCCTCTGCCCCAGGGAGACAGGGAAGCATCCGTTTTTTTTCTTCAGGTGTGTAGAATCGAGTATGAGAGCTCATACATCTGACTTGTACTTTGTGGAGGCCCAAGGGATAGAGATGTCTCTGTGATTTACTGTCTGAACTAGATTATTCCCCTCAAATCGGGAATCTTTATAGAGCTGTACATTTATAATTACTTATGACAGAAAAACGGAATCTTGGCTGTCAGGAGGAGACCTTGCTGAGAGGGAAAAAAATAATATGTTATGTTACGTGTCCTAAATAATGCACATATATAAAATAAGTAGCTGGAGGGCGTCTTCAAGTTACCACGGCATGGCTCACTTCTGGCTGTGGGAGTTACATAATGTTGAAGGTAAACGAAACTGTAGACAAGTTTCACAAATTCAGGGAGTTGTAACAACATGCTGGCCAGAGTTACCAGCTCAAGAGCCAGTCCTCCTTGTTGTCAACCCACCCGCCCACCCCACCTCAGCCCCGTCCAGCAGCTGCACGCTTCCCTTCCTCCTGGGAGCTTGTGCCGCACACGGTCAGGAGGCAATGTCCCGTTTGTTCCCCATCCCCCTCTGTGATGTGTGTGGGTGGTTTGAGGTTAATTAATACCATCAAAACTACTGTGTCCTACCTGCTTAATCTCACCGTGATAATGGCAAGATTTTAGGCAACCCAGCACAATCTGTACTTAACTGGCACACTGAGATAGGGTTTTCATCCAATCCTGTAAAATATTTATCAAAGAAAAAGTGTTCAGGTTTCTTCTGGTTGGTATCATCAGAAGAGGAAGGCCTGCTGTGATCCTCTGGAACGCTCCCTGGGGATCTGTTGCCATTCCCTTCCATGTGTTGAGACATTGTTTTTAGCCCTCACACCGCCATGGTGAGGCAAGTTCCTGGTCTACCAGGAAAAAAGAGTAAGTGTCTCCCTGACTAAATGACTGTTTTTAGTGACACACAGTGAGAGCACAGAGAATGAGACTTCTGGCTGCCATGCCAACCTTGGACTGTGTCCCCTCTCCCACCCATGCTTGTTCAGAATGGTTAGCCACACTTGACGAGACCCAGGGCAAGGCTGGACCCCTGGGCCATGGACCTGTGCATCTGGGCAGGGGTCTCTACATGTAACCTGCCACTTTAGGGCCACCCCAGAGTCTGATGGAGACAGTACTTCATTCAGTATGTTCTCTCTCTCTCTCTCTCTCTCTCTCTCTCTCTCTCTCTCTCTCTCTCTCTGTCTTTCTCTCTCTCTCTCTATCTCTCTCTCTCTCTCTCTCTCTCTCTATCTCTATCTCTATCTCTCTCTCTATCTCTCTCTCTCATACTTATTTCTTTATTCATTTCATCTTTTTATTCCCAAGTGGTAGCCTTAGTCTGTAAGAGACTGCCAGTTTTTGCTACCTCAAGGATCCAGGTCCCTGAGCAGTTTCTGAGATGTTTTAGGTTTTCCTAATTCTTAATAAAGCAGTTCACACAAACTTAAGCCTGGGCTTCCTTTCTATCCCTGGGATTTATACATGTGGGAGACTTCTGAAATCAAGCATTAAGCACTGGCCTTTACCCTTGCCTTGCAAGCAGACTAATGCAATTCTAGAAAACCTCCCGGCCGTACCAAAGGAAGTACCTGAGTTATGTCTGGCCCTGAAACCCGAGGTTCCTGTCCCTGCCCTATTCAGTAGGATCCCGTGCCCCTGCCAATTTGTGCCCAGCCAGAGTATCTTCAGAATCTAAGCCCCACCCTAAGTGAGCCATGCACCTGGCTAAAACCGCATCGTGCTTACAGAGTTCTGTTCTGACCCTGCCACCGACTGAAGGAGAACTGGTGAGTTCTCCGTGGTTCCTCCTCGGCTGTAATATGCTTGTGGAATATCAATTACCACCAGCCCAAGTGCCCTTAACACCAACTTAAAAAGTGTTTTCGCCGAGCCCGTGTGAAATGTAAAATGGGAAGTAAAGATTTCAGAACTTACTCAAAAGAACTACCGAGCTGACCTTTTGAAAATGAACCGTACTTTGCTGGAAGAATGGTTGTCAATTTGTTTTTGACATTTGTTCCTTTACAGATATGACCCTTAAATTATTCATGCCTACCAGTGCCAACATGGAATAATAATCACCTCCCTCTTCAGCCTGTAGACCTCTTCACAATTCACAAAAAAATCTGGAGTAAGAAAGCCCTTCCGAGGGAGGGCCACCATTGTCAGAGTATCATAAAAATAGCGCCCCTGCACGTTCTACATGGCGGTGTCCCACGGGCGTGCGGTTGCTGGTCTCCCGCAGGGTACCATAGGCAGCTAATGCACTTTTTATGTATCATCTAAAATACAATTAAAGAACTCACAGAATTCTCACCACTCCTTACAGACAGACAGACAGACAGACAGACAGACGTGGGGTTATCTGTTCCCTATCAACAGAAGTATCCTCACATAATGACTTCCCACTTAACAATAAGGGTCTTAGAGTCCTGCTTCACTGGGCATCTGTGGTACCTGGTGCCTACAGCAATGTCCAGGGCATAGTAGCACTCTAGAAAGTTCTGATATGCACATGAGTGTTTGGTCCGTGGGAGGAGACACGGGGCAGTTTGAGCTGATCTGTGGATTTTCTTAGGCTTTATTTACAGTTCAAAGCAGATTCTGATACGGTATCCGGTGGAACTTGTGTAATCACAGCAGGCAGCCTGGGCTGTATGAGAAAACCCATGTCTTTTTTTTTTTTTTTTAACTTTAATTGACTTTATTTTCAATTCCAGGATCAGAGACATGTATTCTGTCTTGGGCGGCAGTCATATTCTTTGTTTTTGATAAGTTCTTTGAGAAATGTATACAGTGAGTTTTGATCATATCCACCACCCCGCCCACAACTCCAACCCCATCCACCTCCCCACTTCCCTGCCACTCAATTTCATGTCATTTTTTTTTCCCCACCAAAGCCAATTTGTGCTGCCCAAATATAATTAGATGTGTGGCCTTCCACCGGAATGTGGCTGATTTGTCGGGTGCAGTACTCTTTGAGAAAACTGATTCCTCCAAGACTTAGAGGGGAAACAAAGGAATCACAGAGCTGACCTCCCCCAGAAGAGGAGATGCAAAATTGGAGAAGTAAAAACAATAATAGAAATTTAATGAGGTTTGCCGCACATGACGTGGGATTTTTCTTCGTGTTACCACATTGTCCCGTAGGACATTATGTCATCCACGGCAGTGAGGCCAGGAGGTTAAGTAGCCTGCATCCCATGCCCTAAGCATAAAGGAGTGCAGAGCCACAGGCCTGGCCGTCTGCAGCTTGACCTGCACTCTGGTGCTACCACAGAACCCCGCTGAGGTGAGAAAGAACCACACCATGACAGGCCCGCTCTGGTGGCTTTTAGTCTACTACACTCTCTTCCTATGGAGCTTTCTGGATTGAATAGTTCTCTTCCTGGTTTCCGGGGGTGTGGCAGAGGTCACCCTTGGGTATTAATCCTCCAGAGTCATCCATCTTGTTCATGGAGACATGGTTTCATCTTGCCACGTAGTCTAGCCGGGCCAGCAGATCCCAGGTTCGGCCTGGCTCCCACTCCCGGACACAAGATGATGGCTTCTTGGGATGAAGCTCAGGTCTTCGTGCTCACCATGCAAGCACTATGCTATCCCTCTTATTCTCAGTAGCCCTCTTAGTACTCCAATTAGACCCCAACTCAACCCCCAGCTTATAAAATGAACCCTGCTCTTTCTATGATCTTCTAGAACGCAGTGTCCCTCCACTTCTGCAAGGCACCAGTTACCCTATGTTCCCAACTTAAACTTGAGGCACAGAGTTTTTTTTTTTCTTTTAAATCACTTTCAGGGCCAGGGCTCTCTTCTGTAGATCTCCGAGGTTCTGAACTAGCAACGTGCTTACTACTCTACTAACTTCCTTTCAGAAATATAAATAAATCAGCTCTCTAATTGGAACAAGGACATTGCCGAGTCCACAGCTCCCTAGTCCTGCTTCTAGAACCATCCCTACCTGTAGTGTACCACACGCAGTCCGGAACTGCACCCAGCATGGAGGCCCGGCTCTCCTTGCTTGTTAGGTCAGCTCTGACACCTGGCCAGAAATCATGTTCCCGCACAACTGAGGGCTCCGTAGGTTACAAAAGTAGAACAAGGAGTCTCCCTCACATGTGACGAATCACATTTGGCATTATAATAGAGACAACCTGGAAGGAATAAAGTTGAAATAACCCCTAATTAAGCATCTAAGTCCCATAGTGTGACCCTTCAATGGCATCTTCCAGATGAGACATGCTCAGTCGTCTACACAGAGGATGCTTGGTTCGCAGTGGGGGCTGACTGGTAACCACGCGCAAGACTTGCCTTCCTAAAGCAATACAGCTTTCTCATGGGAGAACCCGCCCATCATTCCAGCTCCACCCTCGCTCCTCTTTCTTCCTCCACGTTGAAGGCACCGTTCGCTGAAGACCAAAATGGAGTGTCTCCCAGTAGACCCCCCCAGATGCTTCGGTGCACGGACACCTCCCTGCCCTGAGGAATGTTGGTAAAAGACTCTCCAGGCGCCCGGAGCTCAGCAGCATCGTATCCGAGTGCCATCCCCACTGAGGCATGCCGCTCCACACAGCGCCTCCCACTGGGAATCGCATCAACAGTAGTGCATCAGTGCGCCCACACGTTAGCACGCAGCCTGTCAGTCCTTAGCCTCTAACGGACGGAAAATGCAATAATTTTTTTTTCTAATTCTAGAGGCAGCGTCAGAAAAATTGAAAATCACCTAGAGTGTCTTGATTCCGAGACTTTAAATCTGATAAAGTAGTGCCCTTTATTTATTTCAAGCATTAAGGCTCAGCTTGCACATACAGGTTCTCTATTATCCACCGTTAAAATGCATTAAATATAGATAATTAACACTTCTATTAACTGGCTCTCACAGGTGAACTCAAGGGTGACTCACCCAGAGCTGATGCGACACAGGGCGGGCAACCGATACTGCTGCGCCCGGCTCTGCTGCGCTCGGCTCTGCTGCGCCCTCTCGTCGTATCGCTGCTAAGCAATTTCAGAGTAGATGAGGCTGAAAGTTTGTAAATAGAGTATTATCTGAAAGGTAATTTTATTTCAGTAGGAATGGCTTTGTTATAGGGAGAAGAGTAAAAATGTAATTTGGACCCCTGTCCAGATGCTCTGAGCCTGGTAGCAGAAAACGGTTTTATTTGTTAATTTGTCCTCTTGGAGTGTCTATAGCCAGTCTTTAAATAGAGCAATTTAGCATTTTAAGGGGAAAAAATTAAAACTCTGCAGTATCCAAGAATATAATTGAAAATTACCCCATACCCTTGCTGGATAATTACCTTTCAAAACATTCCCCAACACTTGACATCAGATGGCAATTGCTAAATGATATTATAATTTCATTAAGCAGAGATTCCTATGGCAGAATGATTAAGTTGGAGGTCTCAGAAATTAAATTACAATGAAAACAAACCCTTTTATATAAGTTTAAAGTGCTTATTTCAATGTAAAATTGTCCATAGGCTTACCTAATTTTTGTACAAATACCATTGTTGGAAGTTTTAAAATTCGTGCATTTAGAGCTTTGGCACTAAAACTCACAAAACAATATTGGGCTCGTGGTTCTAGTGCACGGAGCTCCCACTCTGTGGTTGTATTATCCAGATGAATACATTTTTATAGCATTTACTGCTTTAGTTTATCTGCATTGTACAGGAAGAGCTATGCTAATGAATCAGACCCCCCACACACATACACACACACTTGATTCCTTTGCAGTTGGGTGTTAAAGACCCAGGACCCATCACAGGGGTTATTCTCATCTTGAAAGATCCTTAGCTAGCTGTAACGTGTATTGGGTTTGCCTGGTTGACAGCACTCGCGTGCATTGCTATGGTCTTTAGTGCAGGCACAGGATACAACGAACAACTACTGCACAGGCCCCTGCTCCCTTGCCTTCAAAGGTTGGTCTAACCAGCGCATTAGTAAAGACCAGAAAATAAATGGCAGATCCACAAGCACTCATGATTCACTGTTGACCTAGTAACTTATGACTTTCATATTTTCATATTATATTTGATAGAAAATTTGGCTTACCTCTTTGAAACAGAAATGATTTTTTTGTCTAAGGACTTTAATCAAATTTGTCTTAATGTCCTATATAAATCAGTTAAGAACATTTGGTTTCATTCTCACTGTTTCTCTCTCTCTCTCTCTCTCTCTCTCTCTCTCCCTCCCTCCCTCCCTCCCTCCCTCCCTCCCTCCCTCCCTGCACCTCCCTCCTTTCCTCCCTATCTCCCTTCCTTTCTCTCTTGTAAAAAATCAAGCAAATACAGCTTGGTGGACCAAGAGGGAACATGCTCCCTCTTGCCCAACACAGATAGCCCATGTCCCCTGTAATAGTGATTGTCTTTGTTAGGTTTTTGTTGCTGTGATTAAAGACCATGACCAAAAGCAACTCCAGGAGGAAAGGGACTGTTTTAGCTTACACTCACTCAATCTCTGAGGGAAGTCAGCACAGGAAGCTGGAGGCAGAGGCTGACGCAGAGGCCATGGAAGTGTGCTGCTTACTGGCTTGATCTGCCTGCTTTGTTATAGCACGCAGGACAGCCAGGCCAGGGTTGCACTGCCACAGCTTGTCCCTCCCACATCAGCCACTAATCAAGAAAATCACTGCAGACGCCCCCACAGGCCAGTCTGCTGTGGGAATTTTCTCAATTGAGCTTCCTTCTTCCCAAGTGACTATGGCATATGTCAAGTTGGAATAAAACTAGCCAGCACAATGTTTATAGCATTTGTTGACAGCTCATTGTATGCTGAGTATGAGCTTACTCCATCCCCACTAGAATCATGGCAGGTACTGTTAGTGTCTCAACGTACACAAAATAGAGGCTCAGCAGTGAATTTTCCCAGTGTGCCAAAGAAGTAGGACGCAGAGCCATCTGCAGATTGTCTAAGCGTCTTACCTCCTGCCTCTCCAAAGCCTTTGGTTCATGCTCAGCTGTACTGATGCATATAAATTACCAAAAACATATAGCTAATAGTTTATCTCATTATGATCCTAGATAGTACTAACAGCCATTAACTGAGCAACTCTTGTGTGCTCTGGGCTATGCATATTACCACGTGCAGCCGAGATTTCCACAAAGCCCTATGGCACAGGCATTGTGATTACCAGTTTGTAAATGATGAAATCAAGGTCCAAAGGGGTCCAGATGAATCTGCAGCTCGCCCCCGTTCAGCAGCCCTCCCCAGTCCCCAGGGATGCAGAAGCTGGAAACTACAGGTATTTTCAGCTCTTCTGGAGAGGCAATGCCGAGTTAACCCCTTGTTAACCTTTAGTGGTTGCTTTGTTTAGTTTAGTTAAGTCGCATCCCTTGGAAAGCAACAGTCAGCATCTCAAACAGAACAAAAGCAGAGTCTCAGAGGCCGTTCTTAAGGCAACAAAAGAAGTAAAAGAAAGGTAATGTTACTTCTGTGATCTCCTGTTCATTTAAAATTGTGCCAAGGAGCCATGTTGGCTACCATTGTTAATCCAATGTGACTGGTGACAAAGTCCTATAAGACTTCAAGGATGTAAACCCTGGGATGCTAAGGTCATAGGAACTCATTGTAGGGTCTCTAGATCTGGTCCTTTGCAGTATGTAGATTCATCTACAAAATCCTACACAAGTTATTTCCGTAGCCTTCGCTCTCCCTAAAAGGCATTTACTGGTCACTTCTAATGCTAAGAAAATTCCTCCATGTTCTGAGCCAAAATAGGCTTCCCCAAAGCCCTCTGGCCTCCTCCTGGAAGCCCACCAAGTCCTCTAGACTACCCGTGCCCGTGGCACTCCTCATCCTCAAAGCAGGTAAGGCCAATGCCCCCATCAGTAAGCCTGCTCTTTTCTTGGACCTATTGAGCGTGTTCCTCCTGGCCCCTTAATAGACTCTGTCATACTCACCAGTAGGTTCTGAAACAGGAGAAATCAAATTTGTTCTGCCTCCAAATTTGATATTTGAAAATGTAGGACACCTTTACATTTTTCTAGTCTGTCTCATGTTTAAATTCCCAATTAAATGTGTGATTCCACACCCTTCACAAAAACATCAAGCATGGTGTTAAAAGCTAAATTTGGGCATATTAAGATTTTAGAGAGTGTATTTGAGCAGACAAGAACTCATGCATTGGTCACCATCAGTCTGCAACCAAACAGGCTCCAGTGAGAGCGAGAAAACGAGGAGACTTTAAAGGGTGCCCTGGAAAGCTAGCCCAAGAAGATGCGTGTGACAGACTGAGGGGGAGCCAGCTTGGGGATGGTGGGACGGTGTCTCGGCAGCAGGGCACGAGTCCGGCTTCTCTGGTTTACATTGAGCTGGGGTTTGGGTGTGCCTAAGAAGTAGGGCCCTGGGGCGCTGGAGCAAACTCAGGTTGACAGTCTGCCAGTCAGTTTCCACAGGGTATATGAGAGGGGACACTAAGATTACTTAGCTCGGTCCCAAACTCTGCCTCTGAATCACCACCAGGCAACCTTTTTAGGCCTTACCTTCCTCATCTGCAAAACAAGTACCCTGATACCTGCCTGTTCTGCATGGTCATGACTGTCTAAGGAGCTACTGCAAGAGAAACTGCCTTCCAGACCAGTGAAATACCAGCCAGCAGGGCAGTTGGATCCATTTGTCTTAGCCCTGTGTTTAAGGACTGTTGGTGCAGAACCCCTCAACACACGTTCACTACCCACTCCCTAAGAACAAACCTGTTCCTATAATCTTTTGTGCCTGGCACCCACCTTGGTGTCTGGCTCCAGGAAGAGCTTTGTTTTGTGGGGTGACAAGTGGGACAGGCTGTAGAGTGGCTTCAGAGCCTCGCTACTCACGTGAGCATATGCCTGTGATCCTAACTCCAGTTTACCGGTGTCCTGATAGTGATTGTGACAGCTTGCTCTGATTTTACTGGTAAAATGCCAGCCTCCCTCCACCTCCTGACTATACTGTGAGCATTTAATATCATGGGTTTTTCATGGTTTGGTTTGGTTTGGTTTGGTTTGGTTTGGTTTGGTTTGGTTTGGTTTTTGAAGTTGTTATTGCTGTGGCCAGGCTGGTCTAGAACTCATGGCCCTGAACCCCCTGATAACTGAAGTAACAGTTTAGTACTCATCCCAGTAAGATCATAGACTTTTGTGTATGCCTTCAGGAAACATTTTTGGGGACTGGGAAATCGGCTCAGTCAGTAATGTGCCTGCCACCCAAGTATGAGGACTTGAATTTAGATTGCAACACTCACATAAAAGTCAAGAATGGACATTCAGACCTCTAGCCCGGCCCTGGGAAGGTGGAGATGGGCGGGTCTCTGGGGCCCATTGGACAGTCAGTCTAGCCAATCCAGTGAGCTTCCGGTTCAGGGAAGGATACTGTCTCAAAATGTAAGATAGGGAGGCCTGGAGCAGGACAACAGCCATTGACCTTTGACCTCCATTGAGAGTGCATACACACTCAAACACATACACACCCATGAACCACACAGTTTTCCACTGAACCTCTGTCACTACACATCTTTCTCACGCTCACAGCCCACACTGGTCCTTGGTCCTTAAAGGGATGAACTAATAAAGAGGAAAATGCCCCAAACACCTCTTTTTCTCTGTGACTACCCTCCTCCTTCTCACTCCAAAGGGAAAACACAGACTTTCTGAACGAATCAGGACTCAAACACCAAAGTCTTTGACACTACTGGGCACTTGAAAGAGTTCAGAAAGTATTCTTGTAAAACAGCTTTAATTGCATACTCCGTACCGGAAACCCTGCTAATGATTTAGGCAATGGCGTTCCCTCCCCTCAAGCCATCATCTATCAACCGTGGAGCTTAGGCCTTCCTACCACGAAGAAATCTAGAGCTCACCCAACATATGTCCTGCTTTATGGATCTCAGCTTTGCAAATGGCATCATTTAAATGCATAGTTGTCCGGTAGCTTTCTCAGAACAAAATGAGTAAAGGCTCTGTTTGGATTGGACTCACGCTGCCCTGCTCTGGACACAGTTCCTGGTACATGTGGTAACTGTGTTTTGGAAATCATCCTGTATGTCCTGATGCTAATACACGTGACCGCCATTTTATGCTTTTCCTTCAGGCTCTTCTCTATGACACTTAGGTTTTGCTTGTTTCTTTTTACTCTATTTTGTTTTATATGTAAGAGTGTTTTGCCTGCATGTATGTCTATGTACCATGTGTACAGTGCTCACGGAGGCCAGAAGACAGTGTTGGACACTGTAGGACTGGAGTTAATACAGGAAGTGTGAGCTGCCATGCAGGCGCTGGAAATCAAACCTGGGTCCTCTGTGAAAGAACCAATGTCCTTAACCACTGAGTCATCTCTCCAGCCCCCTGTTTCTTTTATATCCTTCATTATGGGGCTGGCCCTTTGAGTTCCTGGCATTTGTTCTCAAACTTAGAGCACTTGAGTGAATCCAGTAGTTTCTACCGTGGTCCTCCTTTCCAGCCTAACCTCTGCCTGCATGGAGAAAAGCTCTTTGGAGAGGTTGTGACCCCACCCTGCCTCCCTTCTGGGACTGCACTCTAGGAATTCTGGGCCAGGCCAATGGCTAACGTCTCGGTGGTTCCCCTTGCCCACAGGTGAAGAGGACCCAAGCGTGGACGAAGACGAGGAAGTGCTGACTCTGTTGTATGACCCATGTCTCAACTGCTACTTTGACCCTCAGACTGGCAAATACTACGAGTTGGTCTAGCGCCTTCATCTGGAGATGCAACAACGTAACATCAGCGTGAAGTCCGCAGTGGGCACCGTGACCTGAGGGTTGGGCATGGGGGCCCGTGGAGTTAAAGGGAATGGAGAGAAGGGCCTTGTAAATAGCATTCTCTTTGTAGTTGTGTGTGTGGCCTTGAAAGTTGTGGAGGGATTGATACAGACACCAGATTTTAGGCTTTGAGGTTGTTCCTAGTTGTTCATTCCAATCCTCTAGGTCTCATTTCGTATATGTTATGTAAGCAAATTAAGAATTACTCGTTCAAATTTTTCCAGTGTTAATCGATAATAAATGATGGCTTGATACACTATAGAAAGTGTATTCTTGTTTAAAAGATGTCTGAACCCTTTTTATGGCTTGTTTGTATTAAAAATAAAGTACAGAGGCCAAGAGACTGCGTCCTTTTGTTCAGCCTGTTGTCCTTCCCAGACTATTCCTAGGAAGCCACCATTGCTTTCATAACTGCTAGGAGACGTGTGTGAGCTGCTTGGGCTTAACGGTCAGGTTTGGGCCAAGCTCACAGCGCCGTTAGTCATGAAGCTGCTTCGCACTGTAATGTACTCTCCTCCTCCTGACTCTACCCTGATCTCTGAATCCTAACAGTCTCACTCTGGGATCCAGATTTAACAAGGGACTGCTAAACACCCTCCCACGCCTCACTGCTGCTGTGACCCGTGCCTGGCGGGGGGGGGGGGGGGGGGGGGGGGGGGCTTCCTTTGGCCTTTAAGGAACAGCAGAGAGCAGCGCTGCTCTCATCACAGAGCAGGAAGTATACTCTTGGTACATTCAGGTAGACAGCCTTGAGTCACGTGCCAAGTACTTTAAGACAAGCCTGGAAAGTTCTTATTAACAGGCATGTTTTGTTACTCCATAAAGGTTTTTGATAAGGAGAGCACCGTTAGAAATGGAAAGGTATTGGCGTGTGGATGGATTTAATGGCAGTTCCCTGATTTCATTTAATATTGCTCTATAGAGAAAGTAACTTTTTTTTCCACAAGCAGATTTGGGCTCCTGTCCAAAGGATCATGCATTATTTAAAGCCATGTTTGTGCTTGATAAGCTTTTAATCCTTTTTCTCAAATTATACGTTGTTATGAATTTCTCTCGAATATCTTCATGTTTACAAACTGAAAATGACTAAAACAAGGCTTCATAGAGCATACAAAATTGCCCAGGACCAGCCTTCAGAGAGGGCTTCTGAGGAAGGGGGTCTGGAACCCCAAAGAACAACTGCGAGTCCAGTCGTGGATCCAAGCAGCGGCCTATGTTCCGCTTGAGATAGCTTTCCAGACCTCTCTCTCTCTCTCTCTCTCTCTCTCTCTCTCTCTCTCTCTCTCTCTCTCTCTCTCTCTCTCTCTCTCTCTCTCTCTCTCTCTCCAGGTCTCTCTTGCAATTCCAAACAATTCTATGGGTTATTCATCTCTCACAGATCAAAAGACCCGTCTTTTATTTACATCTCAACTCAGTCATTACCCTAGTTTCCTTTTGATTGTCCCATGAATCAACATCCCATGACCCCAGCCCCCTGCTTCTTAGAAAAGACAGCAAGCACATTTATTTTAACCTTGCAAATGAACTCAGAGATCTGCCTGCCTTTGTAAGCACAATGAGCTAGTTGGGTGGGATCTCACTGTGAGACCACCATTCCTATCACGCCTAGGCCTAACCTAGTTCTGTCCCAGGCTGACCTTGTTTATTTAGAAACTCCTTGACTGGACTTTACTTCACTATTTCAAGATTCTCTTACCTGTTAGAGCCTCCTAGGAACAGGCGCCTGAGTTCTACGTCAACAGAGTCTGATGTGGTTGTTTCCAAGTGTATCCTGGACATTAGGGATTTTTTTTTTTAAGATTTATTTTATTTATTATATGTAAGTACACTGTAGCTGTTTTCAGACACACCAGAAGAGGGCGTCAGATCTCACTACGGATGGTTGTGAACCACCATGTGGATCCTGGGATTTGAACTCAGGACCTTCAGAAGAACAGTCTGTGCTCTTAACCGCTAAGCCATCTCTCCAGCCCGACATTAGGTATTTTTGAAACCATGATTTAGCTTTGCATTCCAGGTTGAGAGTTAGTGGCATGTATGCTGGTGGGAACCAATCTACAGCCTCCGTTTGCTTTCAAGGCCTCAGTTTCTAATGGGTGAGCCCTCTATAGCTGGGACTGGTGGCTGCAAAAATGGACGCTGGAAAAAAAAGAGTCATTTAGTATAGATCTACATCCTAAGGTAATTAGTTATCAGTCTGGTGACTGGTTTAGTTTCTTGTTTCCATTAATCAAAATGCAACTTACAATGACTTAAACTTATCAGGCTCTAAATTATTATTGAATTACAGATCCCGATTAATAGGAATTCTGAAAGAGCAGCTGTCAGCAATGAATTGTATCACGTCACAGATGTAGTCTGTATTAAAGATGTAGTCTCTGGTCAGTGCTCCCGGAAATGAGGAGCACTCTCTGCCTCCCCCGCCCCGCCCCAGCCTCCCTCTCACCCCCTCCCATTTCTTTTCCATTGAAGGAAATGACTAGCATGCATACGCAGACTTTGAGGGAAAAACTTTGCCATATAGTCTCTCACTGTATTTTATAGATTAGCTTCATCCAAATCAGTGGTTTCAAGCACATTTCTGAACTGGGTTTCTTTTGAATATAAACAGTTTTAAGAAACAAGAACAGTGGCCTCACAGAGTACAGAACTCAAAACAATAATAATAATTAAAAGAATTCATTTTAAAATTGCTCTTTGACTCCAGTTAAAGCTCCTGCTGTCGGAGGTTTCTGGCTATCGTATTTTAAACTGTACAGCGACAGAAAACACAGAGGCGCCTTGGCTTTGCTCCCTGCACACAGCACCTTGGTCTTCCGAAATTGCTGGAATCTCTTGGGAAAACCCACTATTAAGGTCGCAGTCTACCATGCTCAGACAGCTCCCCTGAGCTCAGTGCAAAATGGAGGACTCCCTTTCCCAGCAGGGCTTCCTCCCCTGGGCCTGACCTTATCTGCGGAGGGAGCACGACTCCCACACCAGCTACCTGGAAATATCACATAGTCCTTGGCAGAAATTACAGGCTCAACTTCCTGGAATGCCTTTCCAGGCAAATGAGGTATTCCCAGTTCCTTAAGCCTCGGCCAGTGAATATTTACCCTAAGAAGAACCCCTTCTCACTCTCCATGGTTTATAACCACCCCCCAAATAAAAAGCACAGGTTGTTTCACTTAATATCATCTAAGAGAGCTGTTTCACTGAATTCTGTTTAGAAGAGCTGTAATGCTGAAATCAGAGAAGCCCCGCCCCCACCTCCCCGCCTCCCCACCCTGGACTCACAGCTGGACTCCTGCTACCCCACCTGTCCCAGACTCCCCATCACCCTTTCCCACCTGGTGTGGGGCAGTGCTGGAAACCCCAAGGAAGGAAGCAGAACTCAGAACCATGAAAGTTCAGCATGAGCTATGCCCCTGCGTTCATGTCGCAGCCCCTCAATTTTATACATCATTCATTTTACACCCCGGGTAAGGGGGTCATAGAATTCTTGACAAGAAAATTCTCTTTTCTCTTCCTTCTAGTAGGCGGGTTGGGATTCAGTCATCTAATTGGGCATGGCGAGAATGATCAAAGACTACATCTTTAAGCTTCCCACCTTACAAATCAGGTGGGGAAGCTAATTTCCCAGGGGTTCTCAGTTGCAGAGGGCAGAGAGTGATCCATGATCCTCACTTCTCGGTGGGTTTCTCTCCCCCTTGGAAGACTTCAGGATTCCAATGGTCTACATGCCTATGGATGGACCTTACATGAACCTTGCCAAGAGCTTGGGATCTCCGTTCTCATTATCTCTTACTCCGAGTATCTCTCCCTCGATTGTCAGGGGGGAAACTAACGAGGCTCACAGCCTTTATAGGTCAAGGATCAGCATTGCCCAGTCACCTTCCAAGGAACAGAAGTTCCATTCCAGAGGAGTCAGTGCAGGGGGAGTGGAGAAGGGCATGCTCGAGGCAGGGATGGGCTAGAAACATGGGATTGCCGTTTGGCTTCATATGGGGTGTGGGTAGAAATGGGGGAGCGAATTCAGGTGGCGCCTACATTTTCCTGGGAATAATTTTTAAAATACATTTGCTCACCCTGGATCAGGAAGGTACTCACAAACCAAAGAAAGGATTCTACCAAAATCCAATTTAATGAACCAATAAATCAACTGGGGTTACTTAGAGGTGCATGGGTGACTTGGAGGCTGCTATACCAACAGGAAGTTCCCTGAGCAATTTACTGGCATATAAATCCCTAAAGAGTCCCATCCACAGCAGGGGCAACTCATAAAACATTGTGCCAACTGTAGATTCCTGTGGGCAACTTGCAGAGAGCTGCTGTATTGAAGAATACCCTGTCTGTGGTCCACTTTCTACGTTCTGTGTAACTGAAGAAGGTCCGGGGCCTCATGAAGGCTGTGAACCCAGTGGGTTTCCTCTCTACCTCTACAAGGGGATTTGAATGGGCTTGCTTTCATGAAGGTCTTGTAGGAGTGACAACCAGCTTCTCCTGGTATAGACAGGGATCTGGGTCCAGTGGGCACCCACTCAGACTTCCATGTTCTTGTGGCCCAGGATAAGAAACTGGACAGATACACATTGATAGGAGGAGGGGAAGAAATAATTGATTGGGACAGCATTCCCCTAGAGTATAGAAATGGGTCAGAGCTGGAGAAAGGTCAGAGACTCAATGGCTCTTGTTCCCAACGGTTGAGACCTTTATAGGTCATTTGTCTAAATGGCTATTTTTCCCAAGCTCTGTCTGCTTGGCCGCTGACGGGTGAAGTTTCCCATCTCTACCCTCGACTTTTCTTTATATGCTAATCTTACCACACCCTCCAACTTACCCTGCTGCCACAGTTGACTCAAATCAATTGTGATCTTGTCCAACACAGAAGAAACGGCTCCTCAACAGGCTGGGCATGGTTAGACTATTTGTTGCTGGCGGGGAGGGGATTGTAGTACCTACATATCTTACAGATTCCTGACCAGGCTGCAAGAACATTCTTCAGACTCACTTTTCATTCAAAATCAGGGATACTGAACCCTCAGGATTCCCCAGCTGAGACCTCCGTTACCCAAGGTGAAGAAACTTTCTACCATTTTCAGTTGTGCCCACATATAACCGTAGGCAACACCGTTAACTTCCAACAAAAGATAAATCTAAGTGAAGGTCCGTTTATCGTGGATATTGTACCTCTACATCTTAATGAATACTTTGGTTCTGGTTTGTGTGGTTTTAATATAATTTAGAGTCACATTAAGTCAAAATAATTTGACTTATAAGAATTAAATTGCCAATAAACATGGGCCACAGATAACACTAATTTTTACTGCTGACATATTCTTCTGTAGTTAATCACCTGTAGTTCTGTGAAGCGTTACAGAAGTGAAGTGTGGGAAATGGTATCGATTGGGCTTCATCAGCCCGGCTCATCACTCTCAGGATTTTGCTGAACTTGGCAAGATTTAAGCATACAAGCTTTCTCCTAATAGTAATAAGTATTGTCAATATTTTAGCCTGTAGATCAGAAATTCTCTCTCATTGGAAGGCAGTGGGGAACTGCTTTTTTGGGGAGACTTTAATACTTTTGTTAACTTCTGATAATATGCCATTCTGAAACATAATTTCTATTAATAGAGTTTCCGTGATCTATCAGTGAGTCAAGAGATGGGATTAAAACTGCCCTCAGCTTTGCTTTGTATCTTCCTGAGATAGGATTATCTTAATTAAAATGAGTCAAGCAAATCTCACCATTCTCTCTTTGTGCTATATCTGTCAGCTTTGTGTCACTGTGATGAAACACATAATACAAGCTACTTAGTGAGGAGGAAAGGATTTATTTGACACACATTTTTGAACATTCAAAGGTCCCACCGTACAGGGCACCGTCTGTTGTATGGCGCCATAACCTCAGAATGCAGAGCACGATATCTAGAACAACTACACCTCGCAACAGAAGAAGAGAGTATGTGTTGGCCAAACACACCATCTCGAGAAAATGTCTCAAGGGGAGCTTCCGCGAGGCCCCACCTGTTCAAGCTTGCCTAGAACTTCCCAGTAGGACCGCGTCAGAGACACCAAGCCTCTAAACACAGTAAGGCCTTTGTGGTACCCAACCCACACCCCTAAGCTATAGACCCTATTAACTGTAAAACTGAATTGTACATTTAAAACCGTGCGTTAAATTCTTTCACAAGCTTTTCAACCAACCCCACTAAGGACAGAAAGCATCCTTCTGCCATTAGACTTAACCTTCCTTGCTACTTTTAGTAAGTATAATATCCTTCCCCCAATATTTCACTTTTCTTTGACTTTTGAGATAGAGATAATTCTAAAAATCATGAAAAATCAAATGTGTCTACGTGTTTAGATGTAGACAGTATTGAGGTCAGTGTCTCTTTAATTAGCTTATTTTAACACATTCTGATCTGAGGTTGGGCACCCTCACAAACATCTGCTGTAGAAAATTGATTACTCTTTTAAAAAAGTAACTTTTTCAGTTAAGCAAAATAATCTGTGTGTGCTTTGGGTAAAGACTGCAGTGCAGCTCCGTGGTGAAGCGCTCGCCTGCGTTTGCTCCCTGCACAGGAAACCGCAGAGAGGCAGTGGGAGCAGACATGGCGAAGGAAGCAGGAATGGGGGGGGGGGGGAAACAAGCAGACGACTACGTCCAGGCCGTTTCTGCTCGGCAGATGCGTCATCACTATAAAGGACATCACCGTTTACATGTATAACTTTGGAGAGTTTCTACTTGCCATTAATCTCAGTCTACACTGAATTTCAGAGAACTCTAAAAATTGCTGCAAACCGGGTCCCACTCCTAGACAGCCCAACCTCCTTACTCCTGCCTGGAGTTATGACCAGCGTGTTTGCAAGGTCCCCCAAATGGTCCTTATGTGGCTCCAAGGCTGAAACCTTCTAGCCAAGCCACCTCTCCTTGTCTGTGTTTCCATCTCTTTGTGACTTCCTGTGGTGCTAGAATGAGCAGTCGGGAGGTTCCCAAGGGCATACGGTGCCTGTGACATTCAACAGTTTCAATCAGCAAACTGACCATAGATGAATCTCCTCTGTAGGCAATCCAATAGCAGGCTGACAGCTGAGGTCAGCGGCTCTGTGGTTGATTACTGCCGGGAACACGCTTGTGTTGCTCTCCTCCGTCTCACTGTGTGTACCTTTCACGCCAGAGCATCCATTCTCTTTCCTGGCTGTCAGATACATTCTGTGTTCCGAGACACATCCGGGTCTCAGCTTCCACATTAATAATGGAAGTAAGATGTATTGGGTAAGTGTTTGAAAGTGATGGGAGACACAGTCTTGGCTGCTGAGATCTGCACAAGAATCACCCCTCATCCTGGGAGGGTGTGCTGCAAGACTCCTCATAAATGCCTGAAACTGTGACTAATACCAGACCCCTTATATGCCGCCCTTCCTACTCTACTACAGAACTGTGAGGAGGCTTCATGTATAAATTGGGCACACAGTAAGAGATTAACAATAGCATCAAAAAGAACTGTTTCAGTATAGATTGTAATAGAAGTCATGTGAGTGGCCTTTCTCAAAGTATGTGAACTTGTTACATTATAGTGATAGCTCAATGCTTAGTTTATCATAGCTAACGGAATCTGAAGACAATGAAATCCTCTCAGAAAAGGGGTGTGGAAGAGAGTGTTTTGTGTAACCAAGGTCCAATCAGGTCACCAAACCATTCATGACGTAGTATCATTATTAAATATCCCAGGAAACCTTGGGGTTTTCCTATCTATTTTCGCTCTTAGGATACTAGACAGCCGGGCGTGGTGGCACACGCCTGTAATCCCAGCACTTGGGAGGCAGAGGCAGGTGGATTTCTGAGTTCGAGGCCAGCCTGGTCTACAGAGAGAGTTCCAGGACAGCCAGGGCTACACAGAGAAACCCTGTCTCAAAAAAAAAAAAAAAAAGAAAGAAAGAAAGAAAGAAAGAAAGAAAGAAAGAAAGAAAAGAAAAGAAAAGAATATTAGAGCTAATTTCCTTCCACATAAAAACACATTCTATTCTGACATAAGCAACAGCATAGATGTCAGCTTTTACTTTCCCTGGACCTAAAGCATTCTTCTGAATGTAAGAAGGTGGGAGACGCTGGGAGCTGAAAACCTCTCCCATAAGTCACCACTTTGGGGTCCTGACCCTCCCTAAAATCTAGTGTGTACAAAGGCTTAAGTGAGACGTGCTTTGGCCTGGGAAGGAGCCATGACAGCTGGTTCACAGCCTGATGCTGTGACACAGGAGGAAGAGCAGGAGCAGGCAAACAGTCAGCCAGACAGAAACCAAGCCGCGGGGGCTCAGGGGACCGCAGGCCTCTGCTCAGGACTTGTGCAACGTGAGCAGGCAACACTGATCAGAGGGGAAGAAGATAAGCTGGGTTGTTTGCAGCTTATGTTGCATTATTCCTAAAAGTGTACAAGGTCAGGCACATACTTTTCTGTACACAAGTCAGAGTTTCATATTCTGCTCAGTTAGAAGGCCGAGCTCTAAAATGTTTAATCTGAAAACAGGGGCAGTGACTTCACAGGACATGCTAAAATACAATCAACACTGCCTGAGGACTGGGGAAAATAGGCCCAGGCCTAATCAGAGAGTTAATACCTGGTGCCGTGTAGACACTTTAAAAACTGTTTGAAATTGGATTTATTCAATATTTATAATAATTCAGGTCTGACCCATATGGTTGAAAGAACGGATTCCAATATGATGTTTTAGAATCTTACTCTTAAGTCAAGAAGAGAGAGAGAGAAAGGAAAAAAAAAACAGGATTAAAGCAACAACCACTATACAAAGCAAGGATCTCAGATATACTGCTCTGATAACAAGCCCATGTAAATTTATGTTTGTATGGTTCGGGGCTTGGGGGCTGTTTGGGTGTGGTTTGGTGGTTATTTGGGTTTGTCTTTCTACTCTCTCCTTCATGGTGCTGTGCAGACTTTTCTCAGCCATCCCATCTTTACTATTAATACAAGTTCTATTTTAGGGCTTATGAAGAATACTTTAATAAGCAGTCTCTATAATTCAAACTGCGTGCAGTTCCAGGCTGACTCCCCTCCCCCTTGGACCAAATCAATGACGCTTTCCTAATGATTGGATCAGATTATGTTCAACTTAATAAATAATCCCTTTCGGCTTTGCCTTTCCTGTTCCGGAAGGTCAGCCAGTCTTTACAAAGGCTTTTTTTGTGAGAACATTTGCAACCATCTCCCCAAGTTTTAATCCCACTTTAGAGAAATCCTCACCAAGCACGAAGAAATGTCTTCACAGATGCAGATTCCCACCCATCCTTCTCAAAGGGATGCAGCCCAGACTCCTAGGAGGACTGAGATTCACATCCATCGGGGAAATGCTGCTTCTGCCACAGCTTTCAAGCCAGGCTGGGTGATAGGAACGAGCTAAGGCGAGAAGCAGCTTTTCTACTAACTTCATACTGTCGGGTTAAGATCCCACACCTCAGCGCCAGGCTACGCTGTGCATGCTGCCTCCGAAGTGGGGCCTACTCTAACTCTCTCACAGCAGGTGTGCCCATCTAAGTGACTAAGGGCACTTGAAGCCTCTCTGGACTGATTCAGGACCATCTCAAGGCACCGTCCCACCGCGTGGTCACAGGCCATAATCAATACTTGCATCATTGTAACGACTACCACTTGAGGTTTATGTGCAAAGCTCACTGGCCCTTCAAGCACATTCCCATGGTGTTTCTGGAGCATTTGTGCTGAGCTGACTTCAACAAACACCACCAGTTAATATGTTAAAAAAGGAAACTGTCTCCCCACTTTTACCTTATAAATCATTAGTGCAGACATGGGGTTATGCCTCTGCTCAACACTGTAAATCAGTGATTATCTTCGAGTTTCTTGTCTTGGCATGATTTTCCCATCCAATTAACTTAAATATTAGTGTGGCAGAAGGCCTGTGATTAGAAAGGGGAAAAGAAGCCGGGCAGTGGTGGCACACGCCTTTAATCCCAGCACTTGGGAGGCAGAGGCAGGCAGATTTCTGAGTTCAAGGCCAGCCTGGTCTACAGTGTGAGTTCCAGGACAGCCAGGGCTACAAAGAGAAACCCTGTCTCGAACCACCCCCCCCAAAAAAAACAAAAACAAAAAAACTAGAAAGGGGAAAAGAAAGCGGAGCTAAGAGTTACAGAGACGGAGTGACACGGAAGAAGGAAGCAAAATGGAAGATGAAAAGGATGGTTTAGATTTCGCGTGGTTTTAAATAGTCACAGGTAGATATAATATCATATAGGAATAGAATAATTGGGGCGACTTGTCTAATCTAGGTGGGCAATTTGTACCATTATCAATTGGCCCTGAATTTATTGTGAGGGCATCTTGTATATTAAAAAATTATTGATATATAAATCTGACTGATTATAAGTTTCTAGAGTTTTGTTTTACTGGGTTCCTGGAATGTAGGACCGCTGACCACAGGGGCTTTATGGTTGACAAGGTGATGGGTGGCCCTAGGCCAAACAAACCAGAGCTAAAAGGACTGCGACTGGTCACTGCTGAGGCTGGCTTGGGGACAGAGGCGGTGAGAGCGCTGCCGGGCAGAGTAGCTGGGTGAGGTGCAGGAACTTGCCATTCTTTTTAATTATTTCCCACAACATTTGTCAACACAACCATTTGTTGAGTTCTCTGCTCCCAAGCACTGTGCTGAACAATGCTATCTTGGCTTCTTTTCGTCTTACTGTGAAACAATATACAATACATATAATAGCATAAAACATGTCCAGTAGTATATACTATCTACTCTATCTATACCCCGACAAAGCAACTCAGGGGCAGAGGGTTTGTCTCCCAGTTTGAGGTTGCTGTCCATTATTCAGGGAAGCCGCAGTAATGGGAATCTGAGGCCACTTGTCTCATTGCATCGACAGTCAGAAGCAGAGAAACGGTGAATGCTTCCATTCAGGTCATTTCCGCCTTGGTCTTCAGTCCAGGATGACATATTTGGAAATAGCACCACCTATGTTGGGTGGGTCTCTTACTTCAATTATCCTAATCAAGATAATCCCCCACAAACCTGCTCCCCCCTCCAGAAGTTTTTCTTCCAGGTAATTCTAGATTTCATCACGGTGACTAACCTTCAGACCTGTGGTCACATTCTCTCTATCCATCTTCACATCTCAGTCGGGTACATAAACTAGGAAACTGAAGCCTCAACAAACTCAGGATCTTTCTGGAAGCCAAGGGGACAGCAAACTTCATGACTTAGCTACCAGGAGCACTTCTGGCCAGCAACTGCTTTTATAAGACACGATGTGTCCCAATGTATATTAGTAAGCCAAGTGTCAGTCTCAGCATCGCGCTCCCCGCTTAGACATTAGCACTGTACCTGCTGCCTGAACAGAACTTCCTGTTTGTCTGCTACCCTTTAAAACCTCTCCGCAATTTTCAGAAGAATGTCCATAAGGGATTTTACCTTCATAAATACCTAACCACGTTTCAAGGTTATTGATATTTTGTGTGCTGGGAATGTTCTTCCTATTGTCTATGAATTTAATAAAAGGGAACTGTTTCATATGGCATGTAGGTATCATTTCAAAAATCTGTTTCTTCTCAGTATGGCAGTCATCTTGCCTTTCTATTCCCCTGGTGTTTCTATAGTAACCTGGCATCCTCAGCCGCCACCTTCTATTGGCACCAAAGGATCATTTATAATCACCCCCCCAACTTGTTCTGAAATACAGCTTCTATCTCACAACACAACAGATCGTGCGAAAGTTTAGCAAGACCCGGAGCATTTCTTATCTTGAGTTAAACTCACATTTTCACAGGAGTGAAGGTATCAAGGATGGTGGTGTTGGAGGACTCAGCTTTTAGCTTCACAGCTAATAAAAAGAAACTTGCTGGTGTGGAGGATCTTGGGAGTCAAGATATACCTCTCACACCTGCTATAGTGTCTCACTTGATGAGGACAAAAAAAACAGATACAACCACAACCAGCAAAAGAGAGCTGCAAAAACGTCTTCCCCGAGGGTAGTCCCCCCACTACCCCTGCTGCTCCGCCAGTGCCTCCGGCTCCTTTATACAGAACAGACATGACCAGACCATTCCTCATATCAGGTAATCCGTTTCTGTAATCGGGGCCTGTCATGGCAAGAGCCGTTCAAGCTGGCGAGCCAGGGGAGCATTCTTTTGGAGTGAGACACATCCTTGCAAGCTCAGTGACACTTGGGCGGCCACCATCTCCCCCTACTGTAAGACTTACTGTGAAACCACACTGCTTGTCATTGTGCTGTAATTTGCTTTCTTGTGAGGGGTGTGGGAACATCCACGCACATATGTGTGGATACATGAACATATGGAAGTCAGAGGGCGGCTTCAGGAGTTTTTTCTCAGGTGGTATCCAATTTGTTTTTTAAATTTTGGTGTCTCACTGAACCCTGGACCTCACCAATTAGACTGTGGCTGGCTGGTCCACAATCCTCACAAATCCACCCATTTCTGTCTCATGGGATTGCAAGTGTGTTCCACAACACATGACTTTTTTCGACTGGGTTCTGGGGCTCAAACACAGGCCCTCGTGTTTTCAAGGCCTACTTATCAGCATCTCCCAGCCCACGAACTACTTTTTTAAAAATGTTATTTCCATCATGAATAGACCAATTACATCATGTTCTCATGTACATAGATAAATGTTTTAAATCCACACAGTCAAAATGTACCATATATGTCTATCCATTATCTCTCTCCAACTCTGTATCAACTGATGGCAACACATAAAGATTTGAAATTGTATTCAACCATAAAAAAATTAAACCATGCCATTTGTAGGAAACCACACAGAACCAAAATTATGTTAAGCAAAGTAACTCAGTCTCAAAAAGATAAATAATGTACTCTTTCCCTCATATGTGGATCCTGGGTTTTAATTTTTACAGCTGTGTATATGTGTGTGTGGAGGCAAGAGTATAGGTCACAGAAGGAATGCTTTCTAAAAATTTGAATTATGAAGCCAGAGTTCTTTTAACGGTATCTTATAAAGTTCACCACCTGTTCATGGTAAACACTCCTGTGAACCAAGCATAGAAGTGGCTTGCTTGCAGGGCAGACAGCCAGCTCCCTCCACTGCTGCTCAAAAACTCTCGGACACCCAAGTGTCCCACCTTCCTACAGTGACGGGAACTGCTCCACTCCAAGGAGATCCCATGCAGGGGGAAGGAAGAAACTGCCCAAGAAGCCAGGTGAGAATCCTTTACTCTTCTCTGCAGCAGGAAGTTCTTTCTATCCAAGGGAATAGAATAGGCCAAAGTCTCCCAACTAAAGCTTATAGGTCTATGCTGCACCTTGCTACTAAGGTTGTAGTCTACCATGTCTGGATAGCTTCTCTGAGCTCATCAAAAAATGGAGGACTCCCTTTCCTTCCTTCCTTCCTTCCTTCCTTCCTTCCTTCCTTCCTTCCTTCCTTTCTTCCTTCCTTCCTTCCTTCCTTCCTTTCTTCCTTCCTTCCTTTTATTGTATTGTTTTAAATTTATGTATTTACATCAAATGCTGCACCCCACCCTGGACCCTCTTCACAGGGTTCCTCCCTCCATCCTCCCTCCCCTTTGCCTCTGAGAGGGTGCTCCCCCTGAGTATCCCCCCATCCTGCTGCATTAAGTCTCTGTAGGATTAAATGCATCCTCTCCTATTGAGGCCACACAAGGCAGCCCGCTACTGTATATGTGCAGGGGGTGGGGGCAGTTGGACCACCCTGTGTATGCTCTTTAGTTGGTCTCTGGGAGCTCCCAGGGGTCCGGGCTAGTTAACAGCATTGGTCTTCCTGTGGGGTTGCCACCACCTTCAGGGCCTTTAATCCTTCCCCTAACTCTTCCAAAGGGGTCTCTGACCTCAGCCCAGTGCTTGGCTGTAGATATCTGTATCTGTCTCAGCCAACTGTTGTGTAGAGCCTCTCGGAGGACAGCTATGCTAGGTTCCTACCTGTAAGCACAACATGGCATCACTAATATTTTCAGGGATCGGTGCCTGTACATGGCATGGGTCTTATGTTGAGCCAGTCACTGGTTGGCCATTCCTACAGTCTCTGTTCCATCATTGTCCCTGTGTTTCTTTTAGACAGAACCAAATTTGGGTCAAACATTTTGCAGATGGGTTAGTGCCCCCATCCCTCCACTGGGGATCCTGTGTGGCTACTGGAGATGATCTTTTCAGGTTCCATATCCTTAGTGTTTGAGAGCCTCCCCATCCCAGATCTCTGGGACTTCCTAGAGATGCCCCCACTCACAACCCCAGGCAGCTGCATATTTCCATTTATTCTGCTGGCCCCCTGGGCCTCTCTACGGTCTCTCCCAATACCTGATCCTGTCCCCTCTCCTCTTCTGCCTCCCCTCTCCCACCCAGGTGCCTCCTTCGCTCTGCCTCCCATGATTATTTGGTTCCCCAATCTAAGTGGAATTGAAGCATCCTCACTTGACCTCCTTCTTTTTTAACTTCTTATGGCCTATGGGTTGTATCATGGGTGTTTTGTAGATTTGGGCTGATATCTAATTATCAGTGAATATATAACATGCTTGTTCTTTTGGGTCTGGGTAACCTCACGCAGGATATTTTCTAGTTCCATCAGTTTTCCTGCAAAATTTATGATGGAGGACTCACTTTTCCAGGAAGATGTCCTCTTCTCTGCCTGACCTTATCTAGGGAGCCCAACCCTATACCCTCTACCTGGGGAAGCCCACATAGCCCTTGGCAAATTGGCAAGTTCAGCTTCTCCCCATCCGCCTTCACCATAAGAACCTGCCCAGAAAGTACCTGGGATTCCTGTAGTATCTCTCCATGCAGTCACAGGATTTTACCCTCCAGCCAATGATTTACATTCACCCTGAGAACTCCTTCCCACTCTCCAAGGTTCATAAGACAGCCCTCGGTCACCTAGAATGAAGTGTGCGCACACAGCTGTTTCACTGAAGATCATTTAAGATAGCTGTTTCATTAACAACTTTAACATGAAAATAAATCCTCAGAGAAGCCCCCCAGCCCTGCACTTACTCCTGGTAGGACCAGGATCCTGTAGACTCCACCCGATCCTGACTCTACTTTATCCTTCCAGCCCAGTGTGAAGACTGATGCAGAACCACAGCTGGTCCCCCACGTGCACACCACAAGTCTATGTTGATTTCAAGACCAGTCAGTGAAGTTCTGCTCCATATCCATCTTAGGGTAAAAATAAAATGTCTGTGCCTCTGGAGTACAGACCTCTTCTGTTAGAAGACATGAACATGCATATACCTATTGCCCTTACTAAACACACACACACACACACACACACACACACACACACACAGAGAGAGAGAGAGAGAGAGAGAGAGAGAAACAAAAGATTCATGAAAACTCAATGGACTAGGCACTATTCAGACTACCTACTCTTAATGCTAGCCCTCATGAAAAAGTACCACCTATAATTTGCCTAGCAAATGCAGTGCGAGCCACAGAATGGATCTGGTGGAGGTCACCAAGATACAAAGGCTTGCCTACCACCATAGGCTGCTCCCTGCAGCCACAGAATCATATAATAAAGTATTCTCTATGGTACCCCCCCTTGACAATAAAGATATAAGGATATGCTCTGTACCCCAGGCATGGTAACACACTCCTGCAATCCCAGCATTCTAGAGGCTGAGGCAGGAGAATGGCATGACTGGGCTGCATGTTGAGACTCTGACTCAAAGAAAAACGTGCTCGGTATTTCCAGTCAGAAGTATTTCAGAGAATGAAAACAACCTGGCAAAGAGAAAACACAAATACCAGGGTATAGGTTCTTTCACGGTGTGGCTTAGCTGGGAATGTTAAATGTCAGCGACATTAGATGACTTAAAATTTCCCATTGAAATGTGTAATATTGGATGATTGTGCATTTTGTATGGGTGAAGGCAGGGGAGGCTTACTCTCCAAGACTGCAAATGTCATTACAAAGTGTTACATATTTATTAGCTCATCTGCTGCCCCAGCATTATGGGAGGAGGAGGGAGTCTTACTGTATGTTATTTCTTCACAGTTACAGTTTTACCACCTGATGTGCAAAATAACAACACTCGGTAAGCATTTATTACTGTGCTGAGCAATTTCAATTTTCAGTTGAATTCGTGGCGCTCTTTGAAGCCCACAACAGCGAACATTTGCTTCACCTCAGGCTCCATTTCCATCTCTCGGTGGAGAAGAACATTCACAGGTACTTGGGAAGTTCAAGGCTGGAGAATTGTCAGTATGGTTTGCGGGGTAGGGTGTCTCGACACACTATAGTGATGGAAACGTGATTGCATGGTCACAGATGTGTCCGCTGGACATTACAGAGTGGACACCCACTTAAGACACAAGAGAGGTGAATTTGAATCAGATCACCCAGCTAGGTGGCTCTGGTGGGAGCCAGCTGCTATATTTTGCTAACCCTGATGAATTGTCCTACAAGCTGTGACTGTTTCTCTTGCCAAAATACCAATCTATGTATCAGTTGAGGACTCTTTCAATAACCAGCAATCCCCGAATAACAAAGACCCTAGCAGAAAATCACTGTCAGAGTGTGAAATTCACACCCAGAAAGGGTAGAAATGAGCTATCATGAACAGAGTACCCTGTCCCTCTCCTGCCTTGATCCCCTCTGAAAATTTTGTTTTGAGAGTTGAAAATGATATCTCACAGGTCTTTATTCCATAACAAAACCACCTATCGTGTCTTCTTTAACATGTGTTCATGCTACAAATGCTGCATTGCAAAACCCTCCAAATTTAAAAGGTATAAGGCCAGAACCACAGCCTCATACTCATGGATTTTTTTTTTCTGTTACTTAACTCAGCTCCACAATACCTGCAGCTTTGGCTGGGAAAATTCACGTGGGTGGGGAATGACTAAATGTCTGGCAATTAGAATAATCTGGAAGCTTCTTCTTACATGTTTCTAGTGTCCAGTAGAAGACACATGAAGGCTAGACTGTAGCTGGGACTACTGACTCGAAGGCCTACTTCTGGCCTCTCCACTCAGTTATTTCCAACAGGACGGCTGGGTCCCAAGGTGGGATATCTAGAAAGTTCAGTAGAACCAGATGAAAGCAGTACACTGTCTTGCTTCAGCTCTCAAAAAGTCTGGATTCCAGACCCTGCTCCCAGCTGCCTTCGATTGATAATAAATAGGTGCTAGAGAGATGGCTCAGTGGTTAAGAGCACTGACAGCTCTTTCAGAGGTCCTGAGTTCAATTCCCAGCAACCACATGGTAGCTCACAACCATCTGTAATGGGATCAGATGCCCTTTTCTGGTGTGTCTGAAGACAGCTACAGTGTACTCACATACATAAAATAAACAAATCTTTAAAAAAAGGAAAGAAAGAAAGAAAGAACTTCCATACCGCCAGTTGCTGGGCGGAAAGATGGAGGCGGGACTGTCAGGCAGCAAGGAGCCAGGATAAAGAGGAGAGACAGAGAATTGCCATGACGAGGAAGGAAAAAAGATGAAACTTAAAGGCCTGCCGGTGTGTAACAATCCGGGAAAGTGGCCCTAAAGGTCACTTCTCCAGTTAGGTCTTGGGTAGCAGAGATGAAATATAGATTTTTAAAAAAATAATAGCTTGGGAATACCAGAGGGGGTGTTTATTAGCTGCAGGGAGGATTAGAAATGTCCAGCCATTGAGCTAGTCAATGCCTATCAAAATTAGCTTGTGTGTGTGTGTGTGTGTGTGTGTGTGTGTGTGTGTGTGTTTCATTCGAGAATCCAGAGGGCTCTGGCAGGTGGCTGGAAGAATGACCTCCCAGGAGCCAAAGTGGTTTAACTAATTCACTACGACAGTATACCTTTCCAGCACCAATATCAGAGGTCACGTGGAATTTCTGCACAGCAGTCTATTGGTTACTGTGATAGTTAATACTGTCAATTTGACAGGCTCTGGAATCCCCTAGGAACCAAACTTCTGGATACATCCATGAGAAAGTTCCAAATTGGTTTAATTCAGACAGGAAGAGCAATGTTTTAAATATGAAAGGAATCCTATCATGGACGAAAATCCGGGCCTGAATAAACGGAAAAAATAAAACTGAGCCAAGCAGCAATCATCTACCGCTCCTCTCTGACTAAAGATCCTGCACAGTCAGCTGCTGACCTGGACCAGTCATTCCTCAGTACCGGTCCTAAGGAGAAAGCACCAGGAGATGAGAAATAAGGAATTCAGGACAGGTGGGTACAGGAGGACAAGCTGATGGCTATGTCGAGCAAGTGTATTACGAGTACAAGATCTCATATTTAGTTCTCGAAGGGGGGAAAATGGAACAGAGTTAGTCAAAAGCCATCATACAATGGGATAAAGTCAGCAGGAAAGAAATCAAGCAACGTTCCACAAGGGGAGCACAAGTTCATTACATCTGACGTGCATCCTAGACGGAGCACACACCAGCTTTGAGACTGATAAGCCCAGACTCTTCAGAGGGAAAAGCCAAGTTCCAAGGAACCAAAACCCAGACCCTGACCCCAGCCCGAGAAGCTGACCTCAGTGGCTTCTTCCATCGCTCTCTATCCAACAAGGCAAGACCTCTCACTGGACGCAAAGCTCCCCGGCTCTGGCTAATGTGGCTAGCGGACATGGCTCATGACTTCGACATGTCTGCTTCCAGAGTGCTGGGGTTGATGGCAGCCACCATGCTGCCCGGCTTCTTTGTGGGGTACAGAGACCCACACTTTGACAGCAAGCACTTTACCCTCTAATGCACTTCCCAAGTCCCTCTTCTTTTCATTCTGTATAACATAAGCCATATTACTTTTATATCCATATTCTGTGTTATTAAGAATGTGCCATTGTAACCAGACACACTGAAACTAATAGAAAAGAAACTGGGGAAGACCCTTGAGGACATGGGCACAGGGGAAAATTTCCTGAACAGAACACCAATAGCTTATGCCAATAGCTTATGCTCTAAGGTCAAGAATTGATAAATGGGACCTCATAAAATTACAAAGCTTCTGTAAGACAAAGGACATTGTCAGAAGGACAAAACGGCAACCAACAAATTGGGAAAAGATCTTTACCAACACTACATCTGACAGAGGGCTTATATCTAAGATATATGAAGAATTCAATAAGGTTGACTCCAGAGCGCCAAATATCCCCCTTAAAAAATGTGGTACAGAGCTAAACAAGGAATGTTCACCTGAAGAATACTGAATGGCTGAGAAGCACCTAAAGAAATGTTCAACATCCTTAGTCATTAGGGAAATGCAAATCAAAACAACCCTGAGATTTCACCTCACACCAGTCAGAATGGCTAAGATCAAAAACTCAGGAGAAAACAGGTGTTGGTGAGGATGTGGAGAGAGAGGAACACTCCTCCACTGCTGGTGAGGTTGCAAGTTGGTACAACCACTCTGGAAATCAGTCTGGCGGTTCCTCAGAAAACTGGGAATGATACTTCCGGAGGACACTGTTATACCACTCCTGGGAATATATATACCCAGAGGATTCCCCAGCATGTAATAAGGACACATGCTCCACTATGTTCATAGCAACCCTATTTATAATAGCCAGAAGCTGGAAAGAACCCAGATGTCCCTCAACGGAAGAATGGATAAAGAAAATGTGGTATATATACACAATGGGTACTATTCAGCCATTAGAAACAATGAATTCATGAAATTCTTAGACAAATGGATGGAGTTGGAGAACATCATCCTAAGTGAGGTAACACAGTCTCAAAAAAAAAAAAAACCACTCATGGTAGATATGCAGTCACTGATAAACAGATATTAGCCTAGAAGCTTGGCATACCCAAGACACAATTCACATATCAAATGATGTCCAAGAAGAAGGAAGGAGTGGCCCCTGGTCCTGGAAAGGCTCAGTGCAGCAGCGTAGGGAAATACCAGGACAGGGAAGTAGGAAGGGGTGGATTGGGGAATAGGGGGAGGGAAGAGGGCTTATGAGTCTTACGAGGAGGGGGGATCCAGGAAAGGGAAAATCACTTGAAATGTAAATAAAGAATATTTTGAATAAACAAAAAAAGAATGCGCCATTGTGCTCATATTGTAGGATTCCGTGAAAGGAGTACACATACTCAAGGACCTCACGCCCTTCCTTTTCTGGGGAAAACACCAGAACATCATGTGATGTAAAGCTGTGTTGTGTTTTATGACCTGATAAGGATCCTCATTGGAGATTAGGAAGATAAGCCAAGTTGACAAAGGGTAAGATTACAGTGGTTCATTTTAGATGACGCACTTAAATTATCAGATACCCAAACAGACAATAAAACTTCGAGGCTTATCCAGTCTGGATATGAGCATCATCAACCCCACTGGGACTGGAGGAGAAATCTCTGCTCTCAGATCTGTAGCTGGGACATGCCTGTTTTCTCTCACTTGTGGGCATCAGAGAACTAAACTTCTGGACCTTTAGACTTCGGACTTACACCAATGTCCCTCTTTTCCCAGTTTCTCAAACCTTCACCTTAAACTAAGAGTTAGCACTTAGTGTTTTCAACCCTTTGCACTCAGACCAAATTGTAACATGGTCTTCCTTCACTTTCTGGCTTGTGGGGGGCATGTTTTGGCTTGTTGATCTTCACAAATAAATGAGCCAATGTCCAGAATAAACTCCCTCTTGTATCCCTATATACCTTCTGTGGACCATTCTCTTTTGCTATTACACTATCAATGGAAATCCCAGATATTTTTCTTTAATACTACAGTTATTGTCAATATCTCAATTTATCACAGTTATCACTGTTTCTGAAATGGTGGTTGCATATGAGACAACTCACTCTTCCTCTAACTATTGAACATATTAACTAAAATGCATATCCCATTAAATACTTAGGTATTTAAAAAATGTTTAATAACTTTTCTAATAAAATTGGCTTCCTTTATAATCATATACATAAAAACTTGCTTCTGGGAGCAGAACAGGTGTCTCAGAGGTTAAGAGCACTTGCTATGTTCTGTCAAAGGATGCAGGTTCAGTTTCCAGCATCTATATCAGGCAGCTCACAACTGCCTATCATACAGTTCCAGGAGATCTGATGCCCTTTTCTAGCCTCCACAGGTATATGCACACATGTGGTGTACACACACACACACACACACACACACACACACTCAGTTATACACATGCACAATGAAACCCTTAATTTTTTAAAATAAAAGAAAACTTTCCTCTGAGAAGGAATCATCAGGCATCTCTATCAAGGGAGGCCATGCAATGCGAGACATGCCCCTCAAAAATTCAGAATATGTGTTCTAGTATGTTGAACTCTGTGACTAACAGAATTATAAATTCTCCTGGCTGCCTATCTTGTGCGTGGGCAACACCAAGGGGATGGTAATTTCTGGAACCAAGAGTAGAGATACTGATGACTCAGAAACCACTGGACATCCCTTCAGCCCTGACTATTTCTACTTAGACCTTTGACACTTCTGATAAGACATGGACACCAACTAAGAGCATGGGCTGCTTTCCCAAAGGTCCTGGGTTCAAGTTCCAGCACCACACACCTCCTTCCAGTTCCTCCTCAGACTGGACCTCCCTCACACTCACAAGACAACTCCAGAGGATGACGGGAGAGATGGCTGCCCTCTTGTGAGTGCATGGCCTTTGAGGGCATGCAAGGGTTTTTATCTAATGGAGGACTTCCCTCACCTATGCTATCATCCTCCACAAGCCACCCCCAGTGGAGCCACGCTGGTGGTGTCTGGGTGAGAGGCTTTATGAGGGCTGACATGATACCCTCCTGCTGGGATGATTGACACTGTTCTCTGGCTATCCCGCTTGGCATGTGCAACCTTTGCCCGGCCTGCCCTTTATCACAGTTGCTATTTTGCCCAGGGCCTTTTGTTCCGATGGCAGCCTCTCAGCTCCCTGTGACATGACTCCTATAAACCCTCTGGGGAGCCAAAAGAAATAATGTCATATCCATAAGGCGAGCAAAGGTCAATCTTCCTGTGTGGCCACAGAATGTGCCCCAGGGAGACGGCATCACTAGTCCTTAAATATGAAAACCATCCAACTTTCTTCTCCAACAGTTTCTGGCTACAAAACACAGCAAGGTGTGAGAGGAGAAAGCCAGAGAAGAGTCTAGAGCTTTTCTTGGGAAGCCACATTTTGGAGGTGACTGAGTTACATGAAGCCTCTATAAACCCAAGGGTGACTGTGTGGACACAAGTGCCATTTTCAAACTCCTTAAGAACCAAAGGAGGAGGAAAATGAGGAAGAGGAGGGGAGATGGGGAAGAGGGAGGAGGGGAGGAGGAGGAGGAAGGAAGGAAGGAAGGAAGGAAGGAAGGAGGAGGAGGAAGGAGGAGGAGGAGGAGGAGGAGGGAAGGAAGAGGAGGAAAAAAACCTTTCAGTCTGTGAATTCCTTCAGTGACCTTGTCGGGCATTTGTGTGACATGCTCCAGCTGGGGCTATTAGTGCCAGGTGCACTAATTTATTGCTGTCAAACTATCCTTCGACTTGGTACAACACAGCATTCCTGTGGCCCAGAATGAAGGCGCTCCTTAAGCTAAGGGTCTCTGCTTCAAGGTCTCTCACAGACAGCAGCAAGGTGCTGGGATGAGTTGTGGGCTCTCCTGAGCGGTTCACGAAGGGAACATCTGCTTCCATCCACACATCTGCTTCCATTCACATCATCATCGTTACTGAGTTCCTAGCTGGCCACTTCAGAGCCAGCACTGTCCGCGCCCCCTCCCCCGCCCCCCACCTCAGTTTTGCTCTACATGGCGCCTCTCCACTGGGTGCTCACCTTATGGCAGCTGGCTTCTGAGGGCGGGGGGGGGGGGAGGGAACAAGAGAGATAAAACAAAGGAGAAAACTACTCTTCTTATGTCATGACTGTGAAAGCGATCGACAGCTTTTCACTGTTTCGAGTCTGCACGATACAATCAAGTCAAGAGCCCACCATATGGGGAAGGACCAGGTTAAACAAGAGCATGCGCACAAGGAGGCAAGGCGTATTAGCAGCAACCCGGAAGCCGCCCACTGCCACTGCCGTGTGCAGTCGAATAAAACTGCTCACCCTTCACCAGTTTCACACTCACGGGTTCGAGCCACTCCACATCGTAAATGTGTCATGTCACTGCTACGCAGACAACACAGCACAACTGTTCCCACACTTCGACTTGCTTTGCACTAGTTATGGTAAGCATTCTTGAGACGCTTATTATGCATCCCACGGGAACGCTCCACGATTCTACAGGATATTTGAACAAGCACAGATTTGAATATCCACAAAGGGTCCGGATGAAGAACACCAAGGAACAACTGTATATTATTGCTAAGCAAGCCTAAGGTTGTAATCTGGGGCCCCTGAGCCCTGGGCGATCTTAGGCTTGGAGCCATTGCTGGAAAGAAGATCTACAGTCTCCGCTGGATTTGTAATGATCTCAAGACTCCAGAAAGATAACGAACTGCTCCCCAAGGTTCTGGATGGTATCTCAGGACAAACAAACAGTCAAATGGGCAGCAGGTAGATGATAGCAGGTCTGTGCGGGCCTGATCCAAATCTATCCTGTCTGGCAGAGAGTGAGGCAGAGATCTAGGAGAGGACCCGAGAAGGTGGTGTGACAGGCCCAGGATCCCAGCGGTCCTTCGGGGCTTGGAGGAGGGGCTTGTTCTGTTTTCATCATTGTAAGTACGGTCTCCATGGAGACCAGTGTACAAATTGATCCAATATGGTATCCTGACAAGTAAAAGCCCTTCTCTATTCCATTCTTTATCTGTAGGGTTTTATTTGTTTGTTGTTTTGGGGGGATCGGGGTGTGGTTTCTTTTCTTTTTTCTGTCACGTGGTTTGTAAGGGCTTGTGATAAGCTTCAGTGGCTACCATCAGGTAGGAAACTAGCAAGCAGGCTCTTCAGAATCCATTCTGTGTCCGGAGGCAAAAGATGATGGGCTAATTGCTTCCCAACAGTGTGACTGAAATCACTCGTGGAAAAGAGGATGTGGCTGCTGGAGATGGCGGAGATGGAGACCCCCCTCAGTGAAACTCCTTTTGTAAGAGAGGGGCCCCTCACCCTGCAACCGAAGCACGCGGAAGGCATCAATGGCGTGCCCCAGCAAGAGGCATGTCTGTTCAACCCCCTGCACGGCCTACTCGTCGAGGAAATCAACCTCTGGGCTTCAGTTTCAAGAAAAGGAGACTAATGAGAGGACTCACTGCAGCGATTACAAAGTCAGATTCTTGCGGTGAAACACACGGAGCCAAGCTTGTGCACCAGAGTTAAGTACTAGGGAGTCCGCGGACCTCCTTGTGGTGACGCATGCCTCTAATCCCTGCACTCAAGGAAACTGAGGCAGAAGAACTCCAAGTTCCAGCTTAGCCTGGACTCCTTACCCAGACCCTGTCTCATAAAGGAAAACAACCGCTCCTACAGAGGGAGGCCAGGCTTGACCCTGCCCGGAGGGCCAGGCTTGACACTGCCACTGCTGGGAGGGCCAGGCTTGACCCTGCCCGGAGGGCTAGGCGCCAAAGGCTGGGTAACCGCCCAGGTGCCTTGGAGAGCACCAAGCATGGCTGGTGATGAAGATAAATGAAACGATCCCTACTTTTGCTACGTTCCTTGGCAGGACCAGCATAGTCATCATGAGAGAGGCTTCATCTGGAGCTGACAGGAGCGGATGCAGACACGGAGCAAATCGTTAGGCTCAGCCGGGGGAATCCTTCGGAGGAGAAGGAAGGACTGTAGCAGCCAGAGGGGTCAAGGACACCACCGGAGCACAGCCCACAGGATCAGGTCACCAGGGTTCGTGGGAGCTCACAGGGACTGAACCGACAATCAGAGAATCTGCCCGGGTCGGACCTAGGTCCTCTGCATACGCACGATGGTTGTATAGCTCTGTCTTCTTGTCAGAGTCCGAACAGAGGGATCCAGGCCTGTCTCAGACTCGTTTTCTTGTTTGGGAACCCTTTTCCTGCTACTGGGTGGCCTCACCCGGCCTCGATATGAGGCGTGTGCCCGGTCTTACTGTACCTTGTTGCGTCATCCATGTCGCTGAGAGGCCTGCTCTCCTCCGAAGGGAAATGGAGGAAGAGTGGGTCAGGGGACACGGGAGGCGGTGGGGAGCGTGGGGAAATGAAGAAGGGGAAACTGGTCAGTGTGCAATATACGTAAGAAAAATAATCAATTAAGCAATTTAAAAAAACAAAATCAAACATGTTCTTCTTCTCATCCCAGAACTTTTTCATTTAACCGTTATGATATGTAAGAATGTTTGTTAGAGCCCTGGAGTCCACAGGCCATGGGCTGAGTCTCTCCTCTGACTACATATAGTGGTGGCCTTTAGCCAGTCACCTCTCTCTTTCCTGTCAAGGCTCTAAATAACAGCTCAGGCGTATACACAGATGCCCGGAGGCGACACTTGCCGCCTCAACCTCCTGCTCCAACTCTCTCCACAGAAACCTGGGGCAGACACTTGCAGTCAGTTACTGCCGAGGACAGACTCATTCTCTCTCTCTCTCTCTCTCTCTCTCTCTCTCTCTCTCTCTCTAAACAAAGAGGGAAAGAGAAAAATACTTATGAAATATATGTGGAAATATTATACAAAACATATATGGAATGTTATGGTTTGTATATGCTTTTCCCAGGGAGGGGCACTATTAGGAGGTGTGGCCTTGTTGGAGTAGGTGTGTCACTGTGAGTGTGGGCTTAAGATCTTCACCCTAGTTGCCTGGAAGTCAGTCTTCTACTAGCAGCCTTCAGATGAAGATGTAGAACTCTCAGCTCCTCCTGTACCATGCCTGCCTGGATGCTGCCATGTTTCTGCCTTGATGACAATGGACTGAACCTCTGAGCCTGTAAGCCAGCCCCAATTAAAAGTTGTCTTTTATAAAACTTGCATTGGTCATGGTGTCTGTTCACAGCAGTAAAACCCTAACTAAGACATGGGATGTGCATATAAATGTATGTAATATATATATATATATATATCTTGTGGATATATATATATATATATATATATTGTGGATATATATATATCTTGTGGATATATATACATATATACATATACATATATATATATATATATATATATATATATCCTTGGAAATGAAAGGAACTGAGATGTAACCCAGCTGTAGAGTAATTGTATACTATGTTCAAGGCCCTATCATCTATTACTAGCACAGAGAGACAGAGACAGAATCCAATCTGATTTCCTTATAAAAGTACTAATGACAAATGTTCTGAAAAACAAAACTAGATTAAAGACTTTATACACAGAGTGCTTTCAACAAGATATTCCAGGGTGTCTAGGTGATGTGCAGCAAACAACCTGGGATTTATGGGTTTCTGGAGCATGCCTCCACTAAGTCATCATGCAACCTTTGTGATGACCAGATTGGAGAGCAGACATGTCTCATGATGGAAACAGCCTTTTGTGGCAGTCATTCCCACTGGCATCGCACAAAGATGTCACTTGTGAGTAGTCACAGGTGCATCCTATAGTGGCAAGAAAGAACCTAAGGGACTGCATGGGAGTCACTGGTTCTTCCCGTTCACTTTTGTTTAACCACAGTAGTAGCTTTAAAATCATCAAAGGTAAGATCCCCGGATGACACAGACTCTGAAACAGGGTCACAGTGACTTCCAGTCAAAGCCTACACTGTAATGGCGAACTGTTGAGCTGCTTCAAGCTCCTGATGGGTGGTCGTGCTTTTAGCCACCCACCAGAGGTCTCTGGATTCTCAAATGAACACACACACACACACACACACACACACACACACACACGCACGCATGCATATATTTTAATATGCCTAACTAGCTCAATGGCTGGGCATTTCCAAACCTCCCCACAGCTACACCGCTCCCCTCCAGTATTCTTAACACTTTCTAAGTCTCTATTTTATCTTTGCTGCTGTTTCCTTCCGGCCTTCCCGCTTGTGGGGGCGCTTTCCCTTTGCACCTAAATCGCAAGATGATCCTCTCCTGCAGCTGTTAAGTTTCACCTCTGCCTCAGCGTCATGTCATGGCAACTCTGTTCCTGCTTGCCTCTGCACTTTTCTCGCCCGGGGAATCCTGAAAGCCCCCCTCTTTCACCCTGTCCAGCCATTAGCCATTGGCTGTTTATTGATTAATCAAAAACCAGCTGGGACCCTCAGCATCTGAACATGGAGATTCCAGTGTAATTTGGGGAGCCAAATTAAAACAAAGCCTTAAAACCAGTCCCCAACACTACACATGTTTTCTACTCCCCTAGGTCCTCACACTGGACCTGACTCATGGCTAATACTGTGACAATACTCCTGGAATCCATGCTGTCTGTCACATCCTGGGACTTCAGAAGCAACAAAATCTGTACCTCAAGTAGGAATATAGGAAGACACTGAGGTATAGAGTCCTACCTCATGACATGTGTCTTTCTCAGACCCTACTCAGATGCCTCTGGGCATGGGTAGCCCCATGATCGATATGGAATGCTCCCTGGAAGCAGTTGTATCCCCTCAATGGATGTATTCTCTGCCACTGTCATCAATAATTTATGAATCGGAAGGACTGATCTTAGTGAGTGGAGCCATTACAACCTACCAAGAATAACTTGAACTTGGGTGGGAACAACAACAACTTGACAACGTGGAAACAACCCATATTGAAAGCCTATGAGCTCCAGGAAAACATATTTCAAAATGATCGCTCCCCTGTTGAGGGACAGGGAAGCCCCAACATGGTATTCCTTCACCCAGTTCAACTTCATAGCCAACTTAAGGTTTCTATAGAGTTACAAGTAGTAAAGAAAATGAGGCAGGCCTGTTTTCTAAGATCTGCATATCATTTGGATGTAAATGTAGCAGAAAATAGGTTCAGAAAAAAGCAAAATTCAACATTTATTATGAAATAATCTTCCATACCTCTATAATAATTCATTAACCCCAGAATAAAGCTGATATCATTATTATCATTTTACTGCAACATCTGGTCTGACATTTTCCAAGGCAAACAAAAGCATAAAGTGCAATTGTGTCTCTTTAGATGGTCTTCTATGCTGTTTTGCATGCATACATATATAGGAGGGTGTGTGTGTGTGTGTGTGTGTGTGTGTGTGTGTGAGAGAGAGAGAGAGAGAGAGAGAGAGAGAGAGAGAGAGAGAGAAAGCCCATTTCCCGAAGTAGAAAATGCCCAGTGCGCCACTTTAGGCAAGACTCATGTGTCATCTTATGTGTATTTTAATAGGAGAAAGGCCTCAAAATTGAATTACTGCATGACGATTTGGTTCAGAAGAGAGCATTGAAAAAAGACCTTGTCGGATCATATTGTGCATGTTTTACAAGGCATGTCATAGCGCACGTTTAAATCTCAGGGATTTTATGCTAGGGTATGAGTGGCCTGGGGCTGTGAGTTCTGAGGTTAGAAAACATAGAAATGGTGAAAATAAAATGCTGTCTCTATAGCCATAGAGACAAGTCATAACCCTCTCAGTCTACAACGAGATACTAGGAGAAAAGCAAGTGCAAGAGAGGACGAATGTGTATGCATCTCGGGCTAGGGAGCTGGTGCCGTGCATAAAATGCTTAGTGTACAAATACGGGGACCTGAGTTTGAAACCCAGAAACACACACAAGTCCTGCACAGAGACACACAATCCCAACAGTCTCACAGTGACACAGGAGGAAGAGACAAGAAGATTCCCAGAAGCTGGCAGGCCAGCTAACAAGGCATATGCAGCAGCAAACGACGAAAGACCGACCGTGTCTCAAGCAAGGTAGAAGGTTAAAACCAACACCGGAAGGTGTCCTTTGACCTCTACACGGGAGACACGCCCCTCATGCATATGCAGATGCCAATCACCACCACCCACCTCCAGCTGTGGCCATCTGACGTGCCAACCAATCCTCTGCCTCGAGGGAAAGTGCAACCCCCATCCCCATCTACACTAAGTGTCATTTTGGCTGTAAAGGAGGGAAACTATATCATTTTCAGAAAAAATAAAATAAAAGTGGAGATCATCTTAGCAAGCAAACTAAGCCAGGCTCCGAGGGATGAATATGATACACAAGTTTTATATATGGATTCTAGATGTCCTTTAAAATTAGGCATGGCGGTACGAACCTGCAATGCTAGTACTTGGGAGGTGGAGGCCAAAAATTCGAGGTCTCAAGATCATACAGTAAGTTAAAGACCAACCTGGGCTACATTAGACTCTGTCTCAAAAAAAGAAAAAGGACAAGAAGGTCAAGGGGCCAATAGGAGGAGAATGCAACCCGGGAAATCGGGGGATGAGTGTGATCAACCTGGAATACAATGTGTGTGCTAATCACATTTCTCATCTCTGTAATAACACCTGACAGGAGCAACTTTGGGAACAAAGGACTTGCTTGATTTGAGGAGACAGGCATGGTGGCAGAAGGGTCCGTCACATGAGCATGCAGGGGCTGCTTGTCTCCTGGTTTTGACTAGGAAGCAGAAAGACTGGGGTCAGAAGGGGTCTGGACTCTAGCATTTAAGGATAACACCTCAGTACCCCACCTCCCACCTCCAAAAAGCTCTACAGTCTCCCAAACTAGTACCATCATTTAGGGAACAACTGCTCCGATACATGACACTTTTACATCCAATCCACATGTGTGAAAACATCATGCTGAAATGTGCCACTTTGTGTAGTATAACATACGTGAGTAATTTAAAATTTCGAAATACACCTAAAACTGAAGGAACGGGAGGACCACTGATGTAGGTCTTCCAGACATGAATGATTTTTTTTTTTTCTGCTTATAAGCCACAAAAAGCTTCTGGCATTTTGTTACGGCAGCTGAAACAAACGGAGACAACATTCATTTGTTCTTTTATTCTTTCAGTCGTTTGAAGATTAATCATTGTGGCCTGGATACTTGCTTGGCAGGGGCTCGGTTTGAAGGGAACAGGCAGGCGTTTGGGACCCACAAAAGACCCTTAAGCCACTGAGAACCCAGTGCTCTTCTGAAAGAAGATGTAGCATCCTGAGGCAAGGCAGAGGAGAATCAGGACAACTCCCTGTGGAAACTCCTGAGGAATAAGGCCAGCCAACGTGGGTAGGGAAACTGAAAATGAAGGACCCGGCAAGGAGTATAAAACGTACCCAAAAGCCAGAACAGCCGGTGTGCCTCTGCAGCAAGGCATAAGGCTGGACTGAGAAGGAAGTCACCACAGTGAGTTCTTCCCTGGATGAGCTACTGAGGAAGTCGCATGCTTCTCAGCACCACAGCTTGTGTTGTTCAAAGACTGCACAGCACTCAAACTAACAAATGAAAGATTCATTTAACCCAGGCGGTGGTGGCGCACGCCTTTAATCCCCAAACTTGGGAGACAGAGGCAGGCAGATTTCTGAGTTCGAGGCCAGCCTGGTCTACAGAGCGAGTTCCAAGATAGCCAGGGCTACACAGAGAAACCCTGTCTCGAAAAAAACAAAAGAACAAACAAACAAACGAACAAAAAAGATTCATTTATAAATCAAATGCTCATGTTAAAAAAAAAAAAACCCAGAGGGCAGCTGTCAATATTTTTCTGCTTGTGTTTAATTAATCTAATTTTCTGCAATCAATGCCATTTGGAGACAATTATTGGTAAATTAATATAATATCCGGTTGAAGTACTTCTCATGGCTGTTTGCCGATTTGGTGGGGGGAAGCTTATGCATGGAAAACACAAGGCTTGTGTGGAGCCTGAGCCCTGAGATGGAACTCGGAAGGCTTGGTCCCCACAGTGTACTGACAGACCACTAAAAAGAATATAGGGAACTGGAAACCTGAGAAATATTTACCTGGAATAAAATGGAGCAGAGTCTGCTTCTTTCCTCTCATGTGGTCTGCACTCTGTGTCGACCTCAGCCAAGCCATCGGAATGTATATGCTATGAGACAGGGACGGGAAGGGAAGCAGACGATGCCCGATCACACAGCCCAAGGTCATGATATGTCACACGAAGAGAACACTGTGGGTTTTCACCTACTACCAAGCCACCCACTAACTCTGAGAACTCTCGTGTTCTCTGCCAATATATCCCCTTCCACTTAGGAAGGCCAGCCTTCTCATGATGCCTGCAACTGAGAATTTTGACCAAGACATAAATAATTGGAGGGAAGAGAGAGAGAAGCTGTCTATTAATCAGGCTTCCTGCTCAGGGTAGGCTCTCTGTGGAAGGCAAGCGCAGCTCGCTTTTAGAAATATGATGGTGGCAGCCACAAGCCATTTAGCTTTGATAAATGCAGAGACTGTGGCTTGGAGGGCACCTGTCTCCAACTCAAATGGGAACAGAAAGAATTATGGCCCGCGAGAGGTGGGAGAGGGCAGTCGATCCATTTACCAGCACTCGTGAAATGAAGTCATTAGCCAACAAACAAACAAAGGGCGGAAACGTTGTTCGGTCTGCTATCATAACTTGAGGCCCCTACTTAAAGGAATGATCGGAATGAATGACAGATGTCCCCGGCTGGTTGTGAATCAGGGCAGCTCTAGCTCCTGGTTCCTCTGCCTGGCTCCTTATTATGTTCCCAGGGAGCGCTCGCCCCTCAGCAAGCTGCCCGCTGTAGGGGCTCTGGATCGACTGGCCGTACATGTTCAGGTATCAATAAACATTTGTTGATAGAATGGACAAATCGTGGCCTCAGTTCTGTACTCCCTATTGTGGAAAAGAAGAGTAAGATAGTCTCCAGAAATGGCCATGCTTTCGGCCACTTGAAATTATAACCTCATTTAATGGTGTTCATACAAGCATTTCATATGTGTGTACGTTTGTCCAGAGACGCCAACCTCCTGGCTGCCAATGATTCTTGGATCTTAAAACTTATGCTACCGTATAACCCCTTCTTATCCTAGAGAATAATGAATAGGTCTGTCCAATGTAACCAATAATAATTCGGAAATGATAAAGGATCACTTCTAAGCCTTCATCACAAAAGATAGGATAGCCCCATTACTCCCCTGGATACCTGGAGAACAGCTAAACTGTCACATAAGAAAATTCTAGAAGCTTTTCACAAGACCCACATAGTGAAGAACTAAGGTTTGTTTGTTTGGCGAGGAGCCAGCATGAATATAACATACACATAGACAAACCACTTGGACTCTTCCAGTCCCAAGCAGCCTCATGAGCGACCACAGCACAGCACCAATCACCCAACACCACCCCACCCTAAGCATGGAGGGAAGAGGTGGGACCTCTCTGCCAAATCTGTGATTAGAGCAGAAACTGAAAGCCTAACAGTCTGACCTCTCATACAATGAGGTTTGGTCTACTTCCTTTCTAACTAGTCATCTGTAAGCCATTATACACATTGCAAATGTTGGGCCAATCCCAGACCTGGACGCAAACACCTGGTTCTAGTATGAAAATGATTTAATGGTTCCTCACTTTCCTCTTTTCTAAGGAATGACTTTCTCAGTTTTTTTCTCAAGTACATATACCAAGATCTCTTGGTATACACAGAGGAGATAAAAAAATTATACACAGAGAGAGAGAGAGAGCACACACATACACACACACACACACACACAGAGAGAGAGAGAGAGAGAGAGAGAGAGAGAGAGAGAGAGAGAGAGAAATACCATATTCTTTTTTTTTTATTGGATATATTCTATATTTACAATTCATTTCCCTTTTTCTGGTTCCCCACCCCCAAGGGTCCCACATGCCCTTTTCCTTCCCCCTGCTCCCTCATCCACCCCCTCCCACCTCACTGTTCTTGTACTCCCCCACAATGATGCTTTGGTCCATTCTAGCTCCAGTGTCCACTCCTTTCTTCTTGTCAGACCTCACTTGGTATGTGATTTATGTCTTTGGTGTTCCAAGATTCTAGGCTAATATCCACTTATCAGTGACTGCATACCATGGGTATTCTTTTGAGACTGGGTCACCTCACTTAGTATGACATTCTCCAGCTCCATCCATTTCTTAAGAGGAACACTCCTCCACTGTTGGTGGGAATGCAAGCTGGTACAACCACTCTGGAAATCAGTATGGCGGTTCCTCAGAAAACTGGACATGATACTTCCGGAGGACCCAGCCATACCACTCCTGGGAATATACCCAGAAGATTCCCCAGCATGCAATAGGGATACATGCTCCACTATGTTCATAGCAGCCTTATATATAATAGCCAGAGCTGGAAAGAACCCAGATGTCCCTCAACAGAGGAATGGCTACAAAAAATGTGGTATATATACACAATGGAGTACTATTCAGCCATTAGAAACAATGAATTCATGAAATACCATATTCTTTAGGTACATTCTTTTATTTGGTTTGGTTTGGTTTGGTTTGGTTTTCTAAGACAAGATTTCTCTGTATAGCTATAACTGTCCTGGGCTTGACTTGTAGATCTGGCTGGCCTTGAACTCACAGAAATACACCTGCTTCTGCTTCTCAAGTGCTGAGACTAAAGGTGTGCACCACAGGAACATACTCTTATGAATTTATAACCCATAAACAAAAGTTGGCAGGCAAGATTTTACTTCTGCAAATCCCACAGTGCTAAGAGTCCTTTGCCACCCATAACTATGCTAGGTGAAGCTCATGTTGAAAGATTTCTACACAGATACAATCAATACTGAATCTTGTTCTCCTTGATGAAATGATTAGATAGTGGAGAAGAAAACTTTAGTTAAAATGTATAAACGAAATCAAGTGACCCTTCAAAGTTCCCTTAATCAGTCATTTCCTGAATTTCACACACCAGAGTGAGATCTCCTCACATACTAATGGTCCTGTGTCACCATTAGTAATTTCCAGCACTAGATCATGAAGGACACCATATCTTCCGAAGTGACTCTTGGATCACTCTCTGCAGACAACATCCAGTGAGCATGCCATGGGGACATCTGAGCAGCCCTCTAGAGAGACTGCAAAGATGAGGAACGTAGGGTTTCCACTAATGGCAAGCCCAATTAGACTGCCATCTGAGTAAGTCCTCTTGGATAGAATCATCCAAACCCAGTGGAGTCTTTAGACGATCATACCCATTATACAACATTTTAATTACAAGTTTATTTCTGATTGTATGGCTCCAAGCCTGATTCACAAAGCTAAACTGCTCCTGGATTCCTGACCCACAAGCATTGTGAGAGATGATAAATACATATTTAGCATTTGGAAGCCTCTGGATTTGGGGGTAAGTTTTTTCTATGACAATAGGTAACTGATCAGCAACATGGTGTTACCAAGTGGTCTGTTAACAAAACTTTCCAGCAATACAGAGCTATTGCAATCTCAAACTATCAACACAGCAGGTATCTACACTGAATCTGTAGAGGAATAAGCCCATCGATAACCAGACAAGGATAAAGGAGGGACTTGGGGAGCCCCACCCCTAACTCTGAACCACTTCCTACAAATAGATATATGGTAAAGGACGGCATTGCCTTTGAAAAATGTGTATGCATCAGATTCTTGGAACCAGTGTGGGCTTTCTGTGAGGTTGAAAGGCAAAGAGCTGTGCAAAGATGTCAGAAGTAGGTAAAGGGCATTGGTAATCGTCTTGCCAGACAAGAAGAAAACAGTTCTTTCAGCCAGGACACCCATTTTCCCATCTGGAAAAGTCCACCATTGTAAAAATGAGGTCCTTCAATTGTCCAAACACACTTGATTCCCTCCTGCATGGCTCTGCCCCCAACTCAATGAACACAGGTGCCCACCAGCATCCAGGCTGGAAACTAAGTCTTGTGAAAGCCTGGTTGATCCCTAGTCCTGATAAAAGTATGTTATGTGTGTGAAGAGAACACACCCAGCAGTAAAGCATGTGTTTGGCAGGACCCAAATGTACTTGGTAAAGATCACTCCCTTCATGGTAGAACTATCAGCTCTTTGAACACCCAACTTGGCCAACATTTGCTTTCAATGTGTACTTTTTGTGGGTGTGAACAGAAGCAGGAAAAAAAAGAGGAAATGACAGTATTTGCTTCCAACAGTGCAAGAAATCAGTCCCCACGGAGCACTGGCCGATCAGCTGGATAGGAAAGAGTGAAGTTCTAGTGACTAAGCTGAGGCAGAGAGGCAAACTGGATCCGACATATGACACTGCATTCCATGCTTTGAGAAGCAGAGAGGAGAATCCCCATCACACCAATACATCATGAGGTCTTCCATTGAGAGGGGTACACTGAGTGGTACCTGTTCTCATGGAGGAATGCCAGACAGCCTTATATAGTGGAGAGTCCAGGAATGGAGTATTATTATTAGAGTTGACTCCTCTTATTTCGCTGTACTTTGCATAAAAGAAGTGATCATTCTACAGCAAATATGAGGTTTTGTTTCCTGATTCTTAGCTCCACAATTAGCATCAAGCTCACATGGTTCAGTATATTTCCATACACTTGAGAGCTGAAATGATGTTAAATAACTAGACCTCAAAGCTATCCAAAAGCCAAGCTGAATGCTGGGACACAATGGCAGACATATGGATTCCTGCAGTCAGGACACTGAGGCAAACACATCAGGAGTCTAAAGCCATCCCAGCCTACATAAGGAGTCTACATTTAAAAATAAAAACGTAAGCAACAAAGATGGTGTTCGTTCCTAGGTCCCTAATCCCAAAGCTTACACTATTAAATAACTACAATAACAGCCGAAAGAATCAAAGCAAACGAAGTCATATTATCCAGCAGAAAGCAATGGAAAGATCTCTACAGTTACATGCACACATATACAATATGTAGACAAGGGGAGAAAATATAACCAAAAGACTAACAGATGTGTAAAAACTGAAAATAAAGGGGACTAATTAGTATTAAGCAAAGAGAGATCACAGTCCATCTTAATTAGGGGTTACTATTACTAGGATAAAACATCACGACCAAAGCAACTTGGGGAGAAAAGGATTTATTCGGTGTACACATTGTATAGTTCATCACCAAAGAAAGTCAGAGCAGGAAATCAAGTAGGACAGGAACTTGGAGGCAGGAGCTGATGCAGAGGCCATGGAGGGGTGCTGCATACTGGCTTGCTCCGTATGACTTTCTCAGCCTGTTTTCTTATAGAACCCAGGGACCCCAGCCCAGGGACAGCACCACCCACAATGGGCTGTGCCCTCCCGGAAATACTTCACAGGCTTACCTAGCCCAATCTCATAGAAGCATTTTCTCAGCTGATGCTTCCTCTTCTCTGAGGATTCTAGCCAGAACCCTGTCATATTCAGTAGGCCGTGTTTCTCCATATGCTGAGATTTTTGTCATTTTTCCTGGTCTATGAGATACACACATACAAAGATGACAGTGGGGTGGATTGTACATTTTCTATAAAGACAGAACTGCTGTCTGGGAAAGTGACTGCCTAGCATAGCATCCAGCTGTGATGATATAAACCCGTAATCTCAGAACTGGGGAGGTAGAAGCAGGAAGATTCTCCTCCTCCTCCAGAAGTTCAGTATCATCCTCAGGCATATAGCTGAGGCCAGCCTGGGCTATATGAGACCCTATCAAACACATCTCTCTCTCTCTCTCTCTCTCTCTCTCTCTCTCTCTCTCTCTCTCTCTCTCTCTCACACACACACACACACACACACACACACACATTGACACTTTCTCTGAGTAACATTTTTTATCCAACTAGAGGCCTGAGCTAAGCTAACAAGCCCTTGTTCTCATTGAACCTATTCAAGGAACTGACCTACTCTTTTTATGTATTTAGGTCAAGGCAAGCTGAGCAGCCATTTTAAGCATCATTTTGGTGAACCAGTGTACTTGCAGAGCTGGGGGAGGGGGGAGGACCGGACAAGGATCACCTGGAGCCACTGAGCTTCCCTCCAGGAAGCGTATCCTCAAAGCACAATCTGGACTCTCCCAAAAGCAGTTGACTCAGTTCCCAAACTCTTCAAAGACAAGAAAGAGGAGGAGACACTTTCCCCAAAATGCTGCCTTTTCCCTCAAGTGTTGGAAGTGCTTCCCAGTCTACCTAACACACAGAATTTCACAGGGTGAGGAAGTTCAGCCCAGCAAAGCTGAAACATTAAGGTGAGTGTCGGGGTCCTAGCATCGCCTCACAAAACCACATGAACATGATTTCAGGCAGAGATAGATTATTGAGCATATACCCCAGGACTAATGGACCAGGACCACAGTATAGATTTGGGAACTGAGCTATGATGTTAAGATCCTACAGGGCTTTTAAGCCTAAAATCCACAAACATCAGTGCCAAGTTATTCCACCAATCGTGATTTAGGGACAGGAGATTTCCTTAGGAACATGCCTTTGTTGTACATGTATCCTGTTCCCATTGGTTGTGGTATTCAACTGTGGCAGGGGACTTGCCTTGTTTTATATTCATGTCTAATATTAAATTGTCTACCAGGATGGGATTTGTCTTGTGAAATAAACAGCATATGAGAAAGTTTCCTTATTAGTAACAGAGCAAAACGGCAGGCTAGCCAGCTAACAGTTACCTAGGCCTTAACACTGAGAACTGTATTCTCACTGAATTCCACATGTGCCTCCTGATCAAGAGTCTGTTTTGGTCACATTCAGTGCCTTGGTGCCTAGTGCAAGAGGCAGCAAATAATGTTCAACTCAGATGCCTTTGGAAACCCTCAATCTCTGCAGAGTCATCTTCAAATAAAAATAGTCCCATTTCAGAGAGACGTGTTTCAAGTTCCATTTTTAGACTTATGTTTCCCAGGGATAGCCAGTTTATCAGTGAAATTCTTCCCCCTTTCCAGCTGTCTCACCCCGGCTCCAACCTCCCCAACACCCCATAACTCTGACCTCAAAGACTTACCCACCGCCATTCTGAAGGTCGCCAGCCCTGAGCACTTAGCTTCCCCAGTGTGTCCTTTACAGCCTGGTCTTTCTCCCCTTTTTTTTCCCTCAGCTGTCTAGTGTGTGTGTGTGTGTGTGTGTGTGTGTGTGTGTGTGCAAATTTCATACAACAGAAGATCTGAGAATTGGGTAGCAAAGTTCTCTCCCACAGGGCAGGTCAAGGGTATCAAATGTGAAGGAAATTGTCCCGAGTGACCAAACAACATTAAGCACAAAGGGGAAAAAAATATTCATCTGCAAAGGAGTTTGAGGAAAGGCTACCGAAGGGTGGATAGAGGAACAAGGGGGTACTAGGGTGTTAGTTTTGTGGGGATCCAGCCTGCTACATCCTCTCTCTGACTCCAGCACCAGGAAGTCTCTGTGTCAAGCACAGTTTATCCAACATCCACAAGAATCAGGCTGCCCAGATAGCAGACCCCATTCTCTCCTGAGTCCTAAACCAGGAGGGGCTTACAAGACTTCACGGGAGGGCTTGGCTGAAGCTAAACCCACAGACTTACATAGAAAAGTCCTTCCATGAAGCGAAGTTAAGTGCAGTGTTGCTGGAGCCTGGGTGGGACCAGACTTAGCTCTAAGTACATCGTGGCCACAGATGGTCCAGACTAACATGATCTGCAGCCCTGAGCCCTGAGCCCTGAGCCCTGAGCCCTGAGCCCTGAGCCCTGAGCCCTGAGCCCTGAGCCCTGGGACCTGGGCCCTCAGCCCTCAGCCCTCAGCCCTCAGCCCTCAGCCCTCAGCCCTCAGCCCTCAGCCCTCAGCCTTTGGTTCTTTTTGGCATTTTTGCCATCACCATTTAAAACAACTTTTCTTTGAATGTCCATCCTGCTTCCTTCTTCCCTAAGAACTCATCTGTGCTCAGCCACACCTCTTGCGGGGGAGGAGGCTTCACTTAGAGTACACAGGAGCCCTGATCCAACCTGACATTCAAGGCCATACTTGTATAACAACACACTGCATGTCTGCTACATATGTGTGGGAGTGGAAGGGTCTCATTCCAGCTCACACATGCTCTTTGGTTGGTGACTCAGTCTCTGAGAGCTCTAGGGGTTTAGGTTAGTTGACTCTGTTGGTCTTCCCATAGGGTTATCTTCAAGGCATTTAATCCTTTCCCCACCTCTTCTGTAAGTCTCTCCAACCTCTGTCTAATGTGTGGCTGTGGGTATCTGCATCTGTTTCAGTCCGCTAGTGGGTAGAGCCTCTCAGAGGACAGTTATGCTAAACTCCTGTCTGCAAGGAGATGGAATAAGAGGAAATTGGTGAGAGTGGAAACTTGTATCACCACTTTAGAAATCAACTGGTCAGCTCTCAGAAAACTGGGAATAGTTCTACCTCAAGGCCACTCCTGGGCAAATACCCAAGAAATGCTCTACCATCCTACAAAGACACTTGTTCATCTATGTTTGTAGCACCTTTATTTGTGATGGCCAGAAACTGGAAACAACCTAAATGTCCCTCAACTGAAGAATGGATAAGGAAAATGTGGTGCATCTATACAGTGGAATACTATTCAGCAGCAAAAAAGAAAAGACATCATGAATTTTGCAGGCAAATGGATGGATCTTGAGAACATCATCCTGAGTGAGGTAGCCCAATCCCAAAAGGACATTCATGGTGTGTATTCATTTATAAGTGGATATTAGCCATAAAATACAGGATGCCCATGCCACACTCCACAGACCCAAGGAGGCGGGACAGGAAGGAGGGCACAAGCAAGGATGCTTGAGTCTCACTTGGAAGGGAGAATGGGATGATCATGGAAGGCAGATGGAGGAAAGAGTCTGGGTAGGAGCGGGGTTTGGGGTCAGGTGTGGAGAGGGGCAGAGGTATGGCCTGATGGCCATGAGAACGAATGGAAATCTGTAATGAGGGGTAGGGGGCATCTCCAGGAAGAGCTGGAGCCCTGGGCTAGGGGAGGCACCCAAGTACCAATGTGGGTGTGCTTAGCTGTGACTCACAGCATTGGGGATATGAACCCTGAGGAGGCTGCCTCCTGTGGCCAGGCAGGAGCCCTGGTGTAGAGAGAAGGCCACCAACCCACCCACAAAGCTTTCAACCCAGAACTTATCCTGTCTACAAGAAATGCAGGGATTGGGGATGGAGCAGAGGCCGAGGAAAGAGCTAACCTAACCAGTAACTGGACCAACTTGAGACCCATCCCATAGGCAAGCACCAACCCCTGACGCTAGCAATATTCCTCTGCTATGTATGCCTGCAGACAGGAGCAAGTTGTTCTCTGAGAGGCTCCACCCAGCAGCTGACTCGGACAGATGCAGACACCCTCGGCCAAACAGTGGATGGAGCTTGGGGACTCTGATGGAAGAGTAGGAGGAAGGATTGCAGCCCTGAAAGGGGACAGGAACTCCACAGGAAGATCAAAAGAATCAACTGACCTGGACCCTTGGGGCTCTCGGAGGCTGAACCACCAATCAAAGAACACACACGGGCTGGACCTAGGCTTCCCTGCACATGTGTAGCAGATGTCCAGATTGACCTTCATGTGGGTCCCGAACAACTGGAGCCGGGGCTGTCCCAAACGCTGCTGCCTGTGTGTGGGATGTGTTCTCTAGCTGGGCTGCCTTGTCCAATGGGAGAAGAAGCACCTAGCCTTGTAGAGACTTGAAGTGTGGGGGTAGGGGGTGGGGGGGCTACCCAAGGCAATCTCCACCTGCTCAGAGGAGAAGGAGGGGGGAAGAATTGTGGGAAGGAGTGACCAGGAGGGGGAACTGCATTTGGGATATAAATAAACAAACAAACAAACAAACAAACAGGGAAAAAAGTATAACACAGCATCCCCTCACCACTCCGGGAAATGGTGTGGCCCCAGCTCTGTACACACCCTCTTCCCCCTTTCTGCTCAGAGCCCAGAGCTCAATGTGTACATTCTCGCTGGTCTGTCAGGACGTGACTGAAAATCTAGCTGCTCAACTGCCTGGGGAAGTGGAGGGGCCACTGGCAGCGGCTGAGGCCGCGGTGGACTCCAGGGGAGGTCCTGAGGGCGAGTTGCGCCCCTCCCCCGGCTGGGCTGCCTCCCCGGGCTGCTTGGGGAACAAGCTGAATGGGGGCTTCTCTGGCATTGGACGCAGCTGCACTACGATGTGTTTGTACGTGAGCTGCAGGTGGAATCTGTTCCAAGGCTGACACTGGGAAGGTTTGACCAGGATGGCCCTGAAAGGGAAAGGCAAACACCGTGGTTAAGACATTAAGATCTTTCTAGCAAAGGTCAGGCAGATTTATTATGGGCCTTGATGTGAGAGTGAGAGTGAAGATTTACCTTGCCAGCTGCACCCAGCTGCCTGCCCGACGGCCTTCCATAGCCACAGCATGGAGGTCAGTGTAAGCACCCGCTGTGCGGGCACCTGGGCAGTGTTTACAGACAACCTAAAGGGACAGATGAATGTCTATTTAGTGAACTCTCCCAGCAAGAGCTCGTCTCCTCCATTCACAGGCTGTCTGTCTGTTTATCATTCCTCTCTAGACTTCCGTCTCCTCGCCACAGAAACACTGCCTTTGGGCTCAAAAGGTGCCTCAGTGGATAAGTGTTGGTTGCGCAAGTGTGAGAACCCAAGTTCAGGTCTCTAGAGCCCATAGAAAGCCTGGCCAGCTGTAGCAGCGACCTGTAATCCGGGCCCTCAGCAGGGGAAGACTAAAGATCCGAGGGATACACTGGTTACCGAGACCAGCCGGGGTTGGTGAGCTCCGGATTCAGGGAGAGGTCCTGCCTCAGTAAACAAAATGGAATGATGGCAGATAATACCTGTGGATTCCAGGCCTTCACACATGTGCACACATGCATTTACACAGTGCATTTACACAGTATAAACATACATACACAGACACACACGAAAACAAAGAGTATCTTCGCCTGGAATGGGGAGATCCAAAAACACGGATTTGCAGGGCATGCTGGCAGGTCTGACTTAGAACACGTTGAAACTGAGGTCTCAAAATGGCGTCATCTGATGGAATCGCAAGGGTAGGCTGCGCAGTGACAATGTACGAGTTACTCCGCTTACTCTCAGGCTGAATCACATTCCTTTCTGTTTCAGCCTCTGCTAGATATGCTCGCTAGAGTACGGTTTCTTATGACAGGCTGCTTTTCCAAAATGCTTTATAAAGACTAATCGATGTCATTAATGTGTCTATCAGCTTGGAGTGAGCTAAGACATAATTAGACAACTGTCATTAAGCCTTTGGAGCATTAAGCCCTGAGAACAGTCAGCAATGGGAATCTGTGCTTTCCCTTGTGGCTTCCTCCTGAGGTAGCTGTGGGATGGGGTAGAGAAGGGGCACTCAAGTGTCAGTGCCACCACCCTCTGGCCAGTGTTCCCAAGACAGGATATGATGAGACCTTGTGATGGCTTTCCGTACAGGAGAGAGACACTCTACTGGTTCACAACAGCTGACTCTTCAGTATTATTGAGAACTGATTGATGGCTTGATATTGGCCACAGTGAGAGTAATTACAATACAGGAATCAATAAATGCTACCAACGGGGGGGTGGGGGTGGGAGGGGGGCTTTGAGAGAAATGAAGAGGAGCCTGTTTGTCAGCATGCCGCTGGTTCTTACCAAAGGAAGGGTCTAGGGACATAGGGCTTGCAGGCCATCCCAGTTCCTGGAGGCTCTGGATAGCATTCAAGTGGTTATCTGCGTCATTTTTGGTGCAATGACTACCTTCCCCTCATCTCCCAGGATCAGTCAACCAAATCTGAGTTCCTCCTGCCAAACAGTCTACACAGTGCCCCTGGCCTCCTGGCCAGCATTCTTTCCTTATGGCCATGCCAGAACCAAGAATTCTCCCAGTCTGGGATTTGTCATACTTTACCTTTGCCTTTATCTTTGATAAAATTAAAAGGAATCAGCTGCCATCTGATCTTTGCTCCTACTCTGAGATATTTTTATTTTTTTGTAATCTCTTCTTCTCCTATGGCTTCAAGAGGTCATAGGACACTCGCTTTTGACTTGCCCAAAAAGCAGAAAAGGATTTTGGCTCTACCAGACATTCTGGGCACCAGGGAAACCACTTGGCCGCTAGCATCAGCGTCAGATAAATGCTAGCACAGAGATCCATCATCCAATAAGGAAAAAGAAAATGGTCTAAGAATGTGTGGAGATGCCTAGGAGGCTCTGCCAAGAGCTAGGCTCTTGATTCCAGGTGGCATGGCAGGCCTCAAGGCGACTTCCAATGACTTCCATCAGCTGGCGAGCATGACCCCTCCTTTAAACACAGGCGGGAACTTCGGCTTCCAGTGTAGAGCAAAGTTGAAGGGATTTTTCTTTATTAACACCTCATTTCAGCTTATTTGTATTTAACCAGAAAAAAAGACCATTCAGTGAGTATGGATTAATGTACCGAATGCCCTTGAATATCGAACGATACACTCCCTAAGTTGGGAGATGCTTCTTGTTGTTGGGTGAAGTGAACAGCCATGCCTTCGAGCCTACCTGGCAAAGAGTTATAGTCCCAGCCTCTCCAGCCTGAGCAGAGTTTCCAGCCGACAGCAAGTAGACATCTGGGACCTTCCGTCACCCCGCAAGATATATGCTTGCCTGTCACAGAACATGAATGAATTTGGAAATGAACTCTCCCCCGGGTGAGCCTCCAGTGAGAGCTCAGCTTAACTAATGCCATGATTGCAGCCTGGAGGGACACTAAGTATAAGATCCAGTGAGAATGTGCCTAACTCAAGAAACTATGCTGTAATAAATGTGTGATCCTTTGAACCATTTAGAATGACAATTCGTAAAGCCAGTGGGTAAAATAGTACACCATGGAAGCCAGAAGGAAGAACTGAGTTCTACCCTCAGGGTCCAAGGAAAGGTGCAAGGAGAGGAGTAACCCAGCAAAGTTGCCCACTGAGCTGCACAGGTGCATCCAGGCACACAGCGCACACATGCTGTGCACCATAAATATAAAATAAGAGTATTCTTAAAGACTATAATAATAGTCATGGAAAGATGGACAACTAATATAGACTATACAGTCTCTTCCAGGTGAAAAATAGAAATAGGAGAAGAAATAGTAAGTAATACATTAATAGACTTGCTTTGTAACATCTTATTTGTGGTAGTGTGAAGTCATCTTTGCTGCCATACAGAGAATTTTGGTTACTCCCTATACTATAAAACTTAGCCATACATCAGTATATGAAGAGTTTACTATGTGGCAGGCCCTATATTGAAGACTAACAACTCAAAGATGACTGTGGCAAAGCCCTTTAAGAGATTACAAACTAGGAGGCAGATAGCACATTGCAATATACTGTTCTTCATTAGACAGGCCTACAAAGGCTGCCAGGATGGGTACTGTAAACAGACCATGACCATAGAAGCTTTTGTGCCAGTCAGATGGGAGAGAGTCTGAGAGTGTGGTTATATTATACCTGGGTCCCAAGAGGTAACTGCTAAATTCTCAGAAATCTCCAGATCCAGTTAGAAAGTATATCATTATTGGTTGAATTATTTAAGTGTATAAGTAAAAATATATTTAAAACAAAGGTAATGCATACTCAGTACCCATTGGATATTATTTGTCTGCAATAGGCTCTTCCATGATCCCTGAATTTGCCATGAGTATGTTGTATGTGTAGAATGGCACCTCTCATCTCTCTCTCCATCATGCTACGAATATGTTCTGTCTGAAGAGCTCCCATCTCTTCCCAACTGAAGGATTAGAAAGTTTATGATGGCAGCCTGAAACCATAGGACTGTGTGGATGTCTACTGTGGTAACTGAGACACTGCAACTCTGAACTTGAGCCATTGCTGACTGGCTGTCTATACCTTTAAAAAGAAAATGATAGAAAAGTGACAATAATACAGATTAAATCTGAAAAATCTGCAATAATTATGCCAACCATTATGTTAGAAATAGAACCAAAATTTGAGGGAGCTGGGTGTAGTGGTGCACGCCTGTAGTCACAGCACTTGGGAGGCAGAAATAGGAGAGTGACGCATTTGAGCCCATTGTGGGATTCACAGCGAGATCCTGTCTCCAAAAAATAATGGCAAGAATATTCAAAAACTGTGAACCAGACTCAGCAAATGTCACTAGTGTCTTTGAGGATGAAATTTTGGCACGTACCTTTCTTTTTTTTTTTAACATTTTTTTTTTATTTTCTATATTCTTTGTTTACACTCCAAAGGCTTTCCCCTTTCCCAGATTCCCCCCCCCACCATATGTCCCATAAGTCCTCTCCCCCCCAACTATTCCCCAATCACCACCCCCACCCCCACCATTTCTCTGTTCTAGATCTCCAAAACTGGATCCAATCTTTTCAGGCCCAAGCACGTACCTTTCTTGTTTTACTGTCCCCTGAGTCATTAACATAAAACTAGCAACCTGACAGCCTTAGATTCTGCCATTTGTTGACTTGATAGACTTCTTTGCTGAGTCAGAAACTAAGCAAATATGCATTCATGCTTTAACTTTGTCATATCGGGATGGTAGGTTGGCTTGTACACGTTGGTGAAAAGGAGAAACAACAGAGAGTCCGTTGCAAGTCAATTGGCTGTGTGGGGTTTACAGTAGAGAGCGCTGAGCTGTGTACTTCACCTCCATCATCGCCTCTGAGGATGCAAGCTACCCATCGTCGTGACATCACTGAGGATCCTTACCCATCATTCTTCCCTGTGCGTAGAAGACTGAGGCTCAGAGAGAGGAATTTTCAGACTCTGTGGCCTCAGATGACAGGTGAGGCTGAGGTGTTCCTGGGCGTCTTGGGGAAGAGGAAATGGGAGCACGGAGGGTTGCGTGGAGAGTCAGTCCTCCTCCAAATGCTCACCGTAACCATAGCAACAATGATGACAACATTGATGACAACAATGATGACAAGAACCAGAAACAAAACTCTTCTTTATTTTCATATTTCTTCAGAAGTAAACTATTTCCTTCAACTCTCAGGGAAATGTTGAGTACCTATTATAGAAGTCCCCCTCTTATCCAGCACAGTGAGGGAAGGGAAGGAGGGAGGGAAAGAAGAAAGAAAGGGGGGAGGGATGAAAGGATAGAGAGAGGGAGGGAGGGGAGCAAAGAAACAAATAACAGGACCATCTGGTAGAGCCTACCCTGAGCTGGATCAGGAAATTGATAGGTATATTTTTCCTTTCCGTTGTGTTTTGTAGGCCCAGCCTGGTTGCTAACCTTGGGAAGGTGTCCATTAAATATATTTTATTGATAGAGAGTTGGATGCTGTAGGGATTGGCCAAACCTAAGGGCCAGCCTCCTTTCCCAATTACTAGAGTGCCTAGAGAGAACCAGAGAAGTAAACCTTCTAACTGTGCCATGTGTACCTTCCCCAAGGTGCCCAGCAACATGACCTGCCAGCCACATCCCCGATGGAGTCTCCTATTCAAGGCCATTTCTTGAACAGAAATTCTACTTCATCCACCCTGTACCCTTGCCTACTGGAAGTTAGACTCCACTGCCCAAGGTTTAGACTCTGGCTGAGCCAGCCACCTTAGCTAGGGAGGGCAAACACTCCCTTGGGCAATGAAAGAGCAATAGTCATAAACTCCAATTTTAAAAAGCTATTAAGTCAGTCATAAAGATGAGCTGCTTCCTCTTCAGGCCTTCAGAATGTCCAACCTGCCCTGGGAATCCCAACTCTGGAAAGGCACGGTGACGTGGGAAGATCTTAGTTCAGTCCACACTCAAAGAACATCTCTGTGTGTTGCACCTATTCATCACAGTACATCTTGTAGGTTGTACAAATTGTAGGTCAAGAGTTTTGAGACTGTGTTGGTGTCCCAAACCCTCCACTGTAAGTCTTGCCTGGTTACAGAGATGGCCGGTTCAGGCTCTGTTTCCCCACTTACTAGGCATCTTAATTAGGGTCACCCTAGTAGAGTCCATGGAGTTCCCATTGCACTAGGTTTCTGCCTTGACCCTGAAGTGCTTCCAATTCCAGCAGTCTCGCCCAGTATTTTCTCCATCAATCCTCCCCTGACCTGATCCCTCCTGATACCATCTCCACCCACCATAATCTGTCAGTGAATCTATTCTATTTCCCCTTCCCAGGGAGATTCATGTGTCCCACCTGAGCCCTCTTTGTTACTTAGCCTCTCTGGATCTGTGGATTGTAGCATGGTTATCCTTTACTTCACAGCCACTATCCACTTATAAGTGAATACATATAGTGTTTCTCTTTCTGGGTCTGGGTCACCTCACTCAGGATGATTGTTTTTTTTTCTAGTTTCATCAATCTTCCTGATAATCTGATGTTATTATTTTTAACAGCTGAGCAACGAACATGTAGATGCACCACGTTTTCTTTAACCATTCTGCAATGGAGGAACACCTAGCTTGTCTCCAGTTTGTGGCTATTACAAATAAAGCTGTTATAAACATGGGTGAGCAAGTGTCCTTGTGGTAAGATAAAGCATCCTTCGGGTATATGCCCAGGAGTGGTATAGCTAGGTCTTGAGATAGAACAATTCCCAATTTTCTGTAAAACCTCAGAAATTAGGGGAATGGCCAACCAATGACCAGTCCAGACTGAGACCCACGCCATGAGAGGGAGCCGACCCCTGGCACTGCCTTAGAGAGCCAGAACAGGGGTTGACTAACCCAGCCACCTAGGATAGAACCCAACATCACTAGCAAAAGAAATCAATAAAATAAAATGATTCCTAATGATATTATGCTATATTTATAGACAGGAGCCCAGCATAATTAGTTAGAAGAAACTGATGCCAAGAACCACAGCCAAACATTAGGCAGAGATCAGAAAATCCTGAGGAAGAGAGAGAGAAGATTGTAATAGGAGCCGAAGGGGGAGAAGGACAACACAAGAAAATCTACAGAATCAACTAACCTCGGCTCACAGGGGCTCAAGGAACTGAAGCAACAATCACAGAGCCTGCACGGCTCTGACCCTAGGCCCTGGCGTATGTTATGGTTGTGTCTTGGCCTTCTTGTGGGACTCCTAACAGTGGGAGTGTGGGGTATCTCTGACTCTTTCCCCTGCTTCTGGGACTCTCTTCCTCCCACTGGGTCACCTCATCCAGCCTTGATGTAAGGAGAGGTGCCTAGTCTTATTGCAACTTGATGTCCCTGGGAAGCCTGCCCTTTTCTGAAGGGAACTGGAGAAGGAGAGGATGAGGGAGGGAGGGAAAAGGACTTGGAGGAGAGGGTGGAAGGGAAGCTGCAGTCAGGGTGTACTATATGATAGAAAAATAAAAAATGAAAAAATACAAATATGCGGCCTACTTTAATTTAAAAATTTTGGACTTCTAAAGAAAAAATGAGAAAACTGGTAATTTAAAAAAAAATAGTAAGAGCTCAAGAAACTACATCTAAGTAAAAGAAGATGTTAAAAGTGAATTGAAAATTAATCAGAAAATTTTAGAGATCATGTCAGAAGAAAGATAAACGACACACACACACACACACACACACACACACACACCTATATTAACCTTTTTCAACCCCTCTACTGATTTCACATTGCCTCAGTCTTCTTTATCTCCAAAAGAAAATTTCATGTCAGAATTTGCATGGAATATTGCATGACCTATTCTTGTTCTAGATTAAAACTTAGAGGGAAAAGAAGGTCCAATACTGCATTAACATCTCCCATCTGTGAAGGCAAGTCTCTGTTAACTGTTAAGTAGGGTACAATGGCAATCCAGTGCCACACATCACACTGCTTCCTTTGCATTAGACCCTTCTTATATCTCAAAGATAATGACGTGTGGCATTTCTTTGTTTTACTAAGATGTAAACCCTGGTTGTGTTATATGTACCCATGATAACTGTCTTTATGTAAAACAAAACTCAATCTGTACCTATAATCCCAAGAAAGAAAGAAAGAAAGAAAGAAAGAAAGAAAGAAAGAAAGAAAGAAAGAAAGAAAGAAAGAAAGAGAGAGAAAGAGAGAGAAAGAGAAATAAAGAAAAAGAAAGAAAGAAAGAAAGAAAGAAAGAAAGAAAGAAAGAAAGAAAGAGAAAGAAAGAAAGAAAACACAGAGCCATCCAACTTTACATTTTTTAAAACTGGCTACTTACTACAATCACTATCCTTGGCCTAATTTAAGACATATTTTACCAATACATTTAAATATCTGAGAAGTTTGACTGTGCCATAACCTTTTTAGCATTTTTAATTTGTTGTATCTTAACATTTTTTTATATCAACAGAAACATAGTCACCCAGCTGGTTGGATCCACTTAATATCTTCCCTCTGGATCTTATTGGGGAAAAGTTCATTTGATTTTTGGCTTTAAAGGTATAGATTAAAAATGGAGTTTGCCACCCCCCCCACCTGCCTCTAGAGGAATACCTTTTGGTCTTCCTAACATCATATGTCATAAAACAATATTTGACCTCCGATGTACAAAGTATGATGTGTGATCAATAGGAGACATTGTGAACTAAAATTCTCCCCCCAAAAAAGAATTAAGCCATGTCTCTGATTATTATTCTACAAAGCTAAATAAATGGCTGATGAGAATTTCTGTGATGAGAAGTCTGTGAACTCACCTGTTTCCAGGCCCAGAGACAAATTCTCTTAGGATGCCTTAGCCCCCTAAACAGTCATTCATTGTCTACCACTGTCTGTCCTGTGATTATCAGGAAAATTTTGGACTAGTCAAATAGACTACGAGTTCCTACCAACTCAAAGGCTAAGTATGTCATCAGATAGCATCTGAAACCTGTAACAGAAACTTCTCCATTTTGAAGTCACCTGCCTCCTTGATGTTTCTACCAATTTTATTTGAAAAGTGTCTGGATTCATGGTTTTTCTTTTTTCCTGTTCCCATGAAAACTCCATAAAACTGTTACAATAGAACATGGTATTTGGGAGAACCCAAATCTGTGTCCCTGGGTCATGATCACTTATCTTTTTAGTGGTAGTATTTTAGAATTTGTCATGTTCTCACAGTCTTTTATCTCTGCATGTGTCATTTGCATTGCTGTGATCTCAATCCACAGATACTGTTCTGAAATTAGTTTCTGTGTCAGAATGAAATACCAGTTGCTGTTTCCACACCACTAAGCCCCTCCCACTATACTTTCTTAACCAACCCCAGGAGATGAGGAGCTTTGATTGACATTCAGGTTACATGGTGGAAAGTAGAGATGTTCTTGACAAATGCAGTTCAAAGTGAAAATTACTTGACAAAGAAAGTGAAGGGGAAGACAGGCTCTTAGGTATTTCCCATGTGCTGCTCTGAATATCTCACTATAGACAATATTATTTCTATAATCCTTGAAACATCTAAAATGGCTTTTCCACTTCATATATTATGAATAGGTAACTGTTCCTGGGCAAAGGAGAATTACAAGCTGTGTTAGTTAGTTTTATCATCACTGTGCCAAAATTCCTGAGAAAATTAACTTTAAGGAGGAAAGAATTGCTTTGTTCATGTTTCCACCATGAGGAGGGCATGTTAGAGAAAAGCTGTTTACATCACATGACAGAGAAAATACAGGGCCAAGAACAGGATATAACTTTCAAAGATCATCCCCCAATGAGCTACTTCCTCCAGTAGGCCTTGGTTAGCTTCAGAAGTATCCAACCACTTCCATAATGGCAAGAACCAACAGCCAAGCCTGTGGGGAGCACCTCATACTCAAGCCATAACAAAGCCACGGAGAGAGAGAGTCAGGATTGCTCCCCAGTTGATTTGAAGATAGGATGAGAACGCTTGGTCAGTGTGGGTAGGAAGGAGGGAGACGTCAGAAAAGCAACCATGTTCCGTTTGAAGATGGAGGAAGGACATAGATACTTACCCAGATATCCTCTAGGCGCCATCTCAAAGCCAGAAAGCACCATCTTCCCTAGAGCCTTCAGGAAGGACTGCAGTCTTAGCTCAGTGGGATCCGTGTCAGACCTGGGATCTAAGCCATCTTCTCTCTCCTCTAGAGAGAACAGGACACTCACAGCCTCAGGTTGAAAGACTCTGGCCCTACCCTCACTGTTGTCAAAGGGGTTTCAGAATCAGTGGGAGGAGAAAGGGGGAAAATGCCACTCATCCTTTCGAGAGAAATTGCTAACTAGATTCGTGATCTATCTCTGACGATGACATTCATGCCAAGTCACTGACTTAATTTCAAAGATCATGGCATACAGCCCCTTTGGCCATGCTAGATCCAATTAATGAGGGTAAAGAAATGTAAATCGTTCATGGCTTATTGATGGTACCATGTGGAGAGGCAATGCTTTCTATCTTCCGCCACACCTGGCTTTCCTTTGTTACCAAGGCCCACGAGTACTGTGAAAAATGATGCCAATTTGGTGTTGAAGTGATCACAAAGAAACCCTGGCATAGATCCTGGTACAGTCTCTTCTCAAAGATTAGAATTAAAGTAACTGGTATAACAGACATCTATTTTATCGGAGAGCCAACTCCCCTTGCCTGTGCACCCACAAGGTCGGATATGATCGATAGACACCCACACGTGTTCCTCCCTTGCATACACACTAGTGCTCAGGCACACATGTGCACACTATGCAATCCATGAGCAGATACGCACAGACGGACTGCTCTGGATTTGCTCTCTGGCTAGCCAGGGCACGACGCTTTGTTTGGTCCTCTGTGCTTCTTCCATTGAATGAAGCATTCTAATTCCAAAACACACCAGCTCTGGGGAAATAAACTTAATCTTCAGATTAGTTTTGCTGCCTTTCAGGAACTCAGGACTGTATTAAAAAAAAAAAAAAAAAAACCTCAATTCAGAAACTGCCTGTGTGGTCTGAGGCTCCAAGAAAGCAGTGCAGTAAAGGTTCATTGTTCCTCCGTGTAAGCTGTCTCAATATGGGCAAATTGCTTCTTACTACTCTGTGCCTCAGTTTCTCCATTTGCAAGTTGTAGATAATAACAGTTTTAGGTGGAGGTTTTTAAGATGAATTACAAATATTTGTATATTTAACTTAATAATGTCCTTTCTAGTTTTGTTGTTGTTGTTGTTGTTGTTGTTGTTGTTATTTTCTTGGGACTGGGTCTCTTTGTAGTGTAGGCTGGCCTTGAACTCACTGTGTAACTGAGGAAGTCTTTGAATTCATCATCCTGATGACCCCACCCCACCCCACAAGAGCTGGGATTATAAGCATGTACCACTACACTCAACTCTACAATGCCATTATTCCTATTTCCACATGTATCTATCACCCACACCATACACACTCACCCACTGACATAAACTCACACACTCATACTCACATGCATACACACATACTCACACACACACTCACACATACACATACACACACACATATATACATACATACTCACACTCACTCACACATACTCTCACATACACACTCACATACACACTCACATACGCACACACAGGAGAGCTCTAAATGCCAAGCTTTGGAGAGCATAAACCAAGCACTCTCAACGGTGTGCAAATGCATGCACTGAGAAATCATCTGGACAGATTTCTATTAACAGAGGGAAGTACCTCAGGCACAAGAGAGAAGACAATACAAAATCCACACCACAACTGGGGCAGGAGGCCGGCCCAGTTGCTGGGTTATTTTCCCCTTCACACTAGTGAAGGGGGTTTTTCAACCGTTTTGTGATGGGACTATGTTGATTTTATAACTAAACAAAAGCATATGCATTTATGCCCTGGGGTAGCTTCCCTGAGGCATGGGTTGCTGTTGACAAGACCAGTGTCCTGCACCCTTTGGTAACACTAAGGGATGGTGACTTTTCTCACCGTCTCACCAATGACAACATCTTGGCAATAAACGGGCGTGGCAGGAAATGAGGCATACACAGTGGAACACCAATTGTTACATTGTCAATACTTCCAGTTCCAGCAAACCTCCCATCCAGACTTGACACGCACTCATCCAGACTTGACACGCACTGACCCTGCTTGCTCAGTGCTGTCCTCCTAGGGACAGGAGGTAGGGATAAAATTAGCAGCTTCCTCTGCTCCTGGAAAAGCCAAATGCATAGATGATATTTCCCATGATCCCAAGCTGGGATTGACTGAGCATTTCAGTTCAGGTGGCAGGCTTGACCGACCTTTTGGCATTGCAATACAACCTTGGCATCTTCGAAGTTCATGCTCGAGAACCAATCAATCAAACCATTAAAAATAAAAGTCAGAAGTATGTAAGTAAACTTGGGATTTTATGTTGGATTGTGTTCATGGCCATCTACCTGCAACCTGCAACCCGCAACCCGCAAACTGCACATGCCCGGAAGGGTCTCTGATTCTATGCTCACAGCAACCCTGTAACAAAGGGATTATCCTACTCATAGACAATATCGCTATGAAAATGCTTAAGGTAAGCCCTAAAACCATGCAACGGGGTCACAGTTGATGACTGCACTGGTCCTTGCCAAATGCCAGTTGTGTGACCAGAACTCATGCATCATTTGTTACTTGCTGTCTTCGCCAGGCACACGGTCAGGGGCCCAGGCACACGGTCAGGGGCCCAGGCACACGGTCAGGAGCCCAGGCACACGGTCAGGGGCCCAGGCACACGGTCAGGGGCCCAGGCACACGGTCAGGAGCCCAGGCACACGGTCAGGGGCCCAGGCACACGGTCAGGAGCCCAGGCACACGGTCAGGGGCCCAGGCACCATTCTGGTAAACACTGTCAGTATCCTGTGACTGTGTGGAATTCACTTTCCAGTACCAGAGGACAGACAAGTGAAACCAGTGTTGGAGCCCGAAAACTCTACCTCAAAATGTGGCAGTCTGCCATGCTGAGCTGAAGAACAGCCTGGGACACTGGATCCCTCTGACCTTCTTGCTTCTTCCTGAGGTACAGTGTGGCTCCTCCCTGGTATTCCCCTTCTGAAACAGCTTCTCCTAAAGGAAATACAACTACCTTAGCAACCTTGGAACTCTATCCCATAAGGGAATGATGAACCCTGGCAGAGGAGGCCAAAAGTCATCACTAAACCCAGCCTGGCTTAGCATGGCCTCCTCGGAGGACCGCATGCCTCCGGAGATTGCCCGGCGGGCTATCTCTGTCTGCAGGGAGGCTCCTCTTCACCTGTACGGCCCACCTCACCCCCATCTCCCTCTTCCCTCTGAGAACAGATCATTACATTCTGACTCTGCGAATTTTCAAATTGTGGCTAGCTCCACATGTGCATATTAATAAATGTGTTCTCTTGATAATCTGTCTTTTGTTGGAAGGGTGCCTGTTGCAGGATTTTCCCTGCCAATCACATTAGGCAGAGGAGCATCTCAGGGTAGGAGCAGTAAGGAAGATGGCTGCTGACGGGTACCCACGTGGTGTTTTCCAGCCACAAGTAGCTATGATTTCACAAGGTTAGAAATACTGGGATAAAGCTTTTCTCATTATCTGAAATTATTGTATTGGCATCTTGTACATTGTGATTTTATCGATATATAAATCTAACTGGTTAATTAAGCTTTAAGAGTCATGATTCTACCTGGTAATTAAGTGTTGAGATGGTTGACCGTGGGGTGCGTGGGCACTGCATGGTAGAGAGAGGAACTCGGGGGGCCCCACTGGAGAAGGCCAGTGTCCAGCATGGCCAGAGAGTTGGCAGGCTCACCAAGACTCTTATGATGGGCAGGAAAGAGATGGCCCCCTTTTCTGCCCATACAATCATAATATTTTCAGAATGTTGCAAATGCTATACACAAAATAAATTATGACCGTGCTTGTGTAGAATGACACCAGAGATGCCCATGTCTTAACTCTGCCACCTGTAAATATGTAGTGTTTCCAAGAAAGTCAAAGGTTAAATTTACTCATTCATTTGCTGGTCTAAAGAGAGCCAGGATTATTCAGACTACCCATGTGGGCCCAGTGCAATCCCAGGGGTAATTCTCAAGATGGAAGAGTGGGCCGGAGGGTGACTGAGGGGAGAAAGAATGCTCAGCGAGAGGCTAACAGTGCTGGCTGTGGAGAAGGAAAGAAGTCCCTGGAGCCTCCTGTGTAAGCCCCGGCCTGCTGGCACCTCGATCCTAGGTGAGCACTAGATACATGCTTGAAGCCACCAAGCCTGCAGGTCCCTTGTCACAGCACCTCCAAGGCTCTGTCCTTAGAGAAGCTGCCTCATGGGTCACCTCTGGCTAGAAGTTCCTGAGGTCATTGAAACCAGAGCATCTTGCATGCTAAACAAGTTTATCCCTCGCCGCCATTTTAAATGCTTTGCTTGTTTATTTGCTTTGAGGAAGGTATCCCCACCCCCATCCCCGAGCCCCTGAGGTGTCCGGAGCAACAATATTCAGAACGTGAACTGCATAGCTGGCCCTACTCTGCTGGCCCGAGATGCACCATCCCACCCCCCCACCCCCCATCCACCCCCTACCCCCCCCCCCGCAGGGGCTGCTCCCTGCTCTTCCCCGCCACTGTCTCCTGATACTTGTCTGTATTTTCTGACCAACTGCTGTACCTTATGTCCCAAGATACTCATCCCAAAGGGTCTCACATCCTTTTGAGGAGAAATTTGGGGTTAACAGATGGGGAAGCCCCAGCCCCACCCTGGCCCAAGTGTCTAAGGACCAAAGGTCCTTCTGGACAATAATGCATCCTAAAGAGATATATAAAGAATGTAAGTCTACACTGGTGACAAAGCCTGGGAATATTAACTCCCTCCCCACGACAGTGACACATAGTCCTGTCACAAAGCCACTGTGCTTTTCCCTCCTTCCTCCGTCCACCTCCAGCTTTCATCTCTAATGCAATGTGCTCCAGCCCAAACCCAGAGCCTTCCTCCCACGCCGTCTCCTCTCCCTGTTGACCCCCATTTTTAACCCAAGAGCCCCCCCTTTTCCTAAGTGGGCTCAGCACCCTTACAGGCCCACGCACTGACCCTAGACGGCTTAGCACCACTTGAGTGGTTTGTATTTTATTATTTAATTTGGGGGAGGGGGGTCCGCTCCAATGCTGTTCCTGCTCGCACCCAAGCGTCACCTGGGAAGACTAGAGCTGCTGTATTCGGAAGAAAACAAGCACGGCCCTGCCCATGTCCCTACCAGACTTTAGCCTCATTTCCTCCCCAGAGAGAGCTCTAGATTAAACTTCCTCCTTCCTGGTAAGGGTGTTTAATGAGGCAGGGAGGGTTTATGGCAAACTTCTTCCAAGCAGCACTCAGCATGGGTAGGGCTGGGAGCAGCTACCCTCCCAAGGAGCCCAGGACCTGGCTGTCACTCCCTCTAAGCAGCTAGAGAGCAACCAGCTAGAGAGGGCCAGGAGAACCAGAAGGCGCTCTTCAGCAGTCAGGCCAGGGAGGCAGTTGGCTGAGTCAAGACTCAAGGTATCAAGTGCTGATTCATCACCCCGTCAACTCGAAGGCAGTGAAGAGTGAGCCCTGAGCCTCAGGTATGTCTCTGCCAGATCAGAGGGGGCTTTACTTCCAGGTCCACAGTTTTTGGAATAAAGATAGAGGCAAAGAGGATGGGAAATGAAGAAGCAGCATGCCGGAGAAAGAAAGCAAGAGGAAAGAAAGAAACGGGAAACTAGGTAGCTGAAGAGACTTCTGAGGGTGCAGTGAGGAGAGAGAGGAGCCCTCGTCTGAGGGGGTCAAGCCCAACTGACTTAGGGGAAGGCTGGTTTATCACTCAGTGCAGGTCGTGCTGTGATTGATTAGTTATGTCTGCTGTGGCTACAAAAATAAGATCTAGGGTTCAAAAGCCTGGGATTTGAAACCATTCACTGTAGATGCTATCCCTGGAGCACAGGGAATCTCCATATGTATGAACTCACCTGGGTATATGCACTTTTAAACACACACATGTTCTAGATGAACATTCGATAAGATTTATATTAGATATATTAGATGGATTTTTAGATAATGAATAAAAAAGGGCAGGAAGTTCTCCGGTCACAAATTTCATTTCTCTCTGAAAAGGTTGAGCTGAAATGCTAGGACAGAGGTATGGGGGCCTGAGAGATTTCCTGATAGGGTACTGTCCAGCTACTTCCTCTCACTAAGCTCTGTTTTCCTCATCTGGGAAATGGGAATGAGGGGCTGAATGTCCGGGCTCAGTGTCGGCTCTAACCTGTTAGGCATCTGTGGGAGGAATCACTGAAAGGGAGATAATGGCACCAGCCGCTCCTACAAACAGTCTTCCTGGGGAGCGACGGATTTCACTCTTACTCCCCTCCCAAGAAGGGGAGCCAGAGGCAGGAGAGACTTCCTTCTCCCGGGCAGAGCGGCTGCAGAAGCTGTACCCTGGCACTACTACAGTGCCCTGTGACACAGCTGGTTCCGACGGCCCCTGCAGATGGGTCACTCGCAGCACATCAATCGGGCGCTTTCTGTGGAGCGGATAAACACACCATTGTTTTGGCTCGAAAGCAAAAGGCAGCCTGTGGGGGACCACCGTTATCTAATCAGCTGTGCAGATGGCCAGAGAGCTAGGGACAACAGGCTTCTCTCGGGAGGTTCATTTGACTAAGGTGGTGTGGAATTAGGTGAGAAGACAGGGAGGCGAGCAGTGGCGGGCTGGGAGGGACAGTAGACCAGAGGTGAGATCGGAAGTGCCACACCCAGGTTCTCCACAGCTGTAGGGGAGGCTGACCTTGCCAGGCGATCCCTCTGTGTCTGCTGAGCTACACCTAGAGACACGGAGGAGCCGTCTCCCGCAGGCCTATCATGTACAAAGCCTTTTCTGAACTTGGGCCTTGTCAGCACGTGGCCCCCAGTTGCTCGCTCTATGCCGGCAGGACCTTGGGGGTCTGCAGAGCTGAGTGGCCTCACCTGCTCGCTGACTCTTTGGCACTTTTTCCCTGGTGGAGGATATTTGAAGTCGCTGCTTGGTAGCCAGCCCTTCCTAGGCTGAAGCAGCTACCCTCCTGGGGTGGAAGCAGTCTGTCTAACGGAGGTGTGGACAGCCAGTAGGAGACGATGCTCCAACCTCCAATGGCTGATACTAAGCCTTTGCTTTTGGAAACTCTCGAAGGCAGGTGGGAACTCTGAAGTTTCCTCCCCAGAAACCAGACAAGAGATCCAAAGTCACTGATCCAGGCCCTCAGCAATTGGATCATAGCTCTGCCTTTTGTTCATTCTCTCCCCTTGGGCCAGGTGCTTCATCTTCTGTCTCTGTCTCTCTCTGTGTGTGTCTGTCTCTGTGTCTCTGTCTCTCTCTCTCTCTCCCCCTCTCTCCCTCCTCCCCCCTCTCTCTCCAAAGAATGGGTCATCTGTTTTACAGTAGATAAACACAATCCATTTATTTGTTAGAATTAGTATTTTGGCTTACTTCTTTTCAAAAATACTGGGAACATTAGCAAATCCCTGGAGGCTTGACACATGTAAATAGCCAAGTCGGTAACGTCAAGCCCCTGCCACGGGGCTGGCATGGAGCAGGTGAACTCACGGGTTGGTGCTCTTGTCGAAGCTCCGCGCCTGTTGTACCCTAGGTACTGTGCAAGACACAAGGCTCTTAGCAGTGACAAAATGCGATCCTGGGAAGTCCACAGTCACTCAGAAGACTGGGAGTAAAATAGCCATAACCCTACAAGGGATGTGCTGTATGGGTCAGTTTTCTGTCATTGTGACAAAATACCTAAGAAAGTCAACTTAGAAGAAAGGTTTGTTTGGGTTCATGTTTTCATCCCATTGCTGTCTGTTGGATCAGGCCCATGGTGTGGCAGGGCATCACAGTGTGGTGCACGCAGTGAGGCAAAGCTGCTGTCTTCATGGGGACTAGAGAGAGAAGAGACGGCATGACGTAGGGGGTGGCGACCCGATGACTCCTTCAAGGTCGTACCTCCATGAGCTATTCCTTTCAACGGGGTTCCGCCTCTTAGAGTGTCTACTCCTTTCTAATAGCTCATTAAACTGTGAACTCAACAGGCCTTAGGTTAGAACTCTCATGATCCAGTCACTCGCAGAGGACCCAGCTCTGAACACTACAGCATGGGACCCAAGCCTTCAACACATGAGCTCTTGGAGGGCATCACATAGGCAAGCCACAACAGATAGGTGCAGATCAATACAAGCAACAATCACAACGACAGGTGGTGCACACGGTGCGTTGACTCCCTGCCCAGGGTGGCCTTGAGCACTTAAATACAACTTTTCATGGTGGTTCTTAGTTCCAGTTTATAGGACAACTCCTGAAGTCTAAAGAGAAAAGGCATCCTGCCAACAGTGGAAAGGCTGGGGATGGTGGTGACAGACATCACAAAGGAGGAAGATTTTTAAAGACATCACAAAAAGGGAACATTTCACAAAGGGGGCTACATTGCACAGAGCACAGGGTCCAAGGCCAAAAGGAGTCGAGGCACCTATGACAAAGTAAAGTGTGGTGGCAGGAGCTGGAGCCAACACAGACAGCCTGCCTGCCCATGGGCACCGTGCCAAGGACTGCGACCTTCCATAGCTACACCTCCAGGGAAGGCAGGAGCAGCAAGTTGGCTTCAGTAGAGAATGCGTCGGAAGGAGGCTGTTGCTGAAGACATGGGGAGCCAGCCTGATTCTACTAGCCCCGTTGGGGATTATAGTGATCAAAATCTGGAGGGCAGAGACGGAGTAGGAGTCTAACTTGAAACCTTCCCAACTATGTAAATGGGAAAGCCTTTGTGTTCCAGGTAGGACTCAGGTGCCAATGAAGGAAAAAAATAAAAGACACACATTGGTGTGTAGAATAGAGAAGTCCGGGGATGCCTGTGAGACTCCTAGGATTCTGTTTCCAGGCTGTGTTATCCTTCTGCAAGCTGCCCACACAGGAGAGTTGTCCCTATAGGGTGGCAGAGAGGTCTTCAAACCCTCTAGGTTGCAGGCTGGGTGTGGTGGCACATACCTCTAATGCCTAGCACTTGGGAGACTCGGGCATGTGGATCTGTGAGTTCAAGGCCAGCTGGGCTTAAGTCAGCCAGAGATGTTAGACAGAGAAACCTGTGGGGGCCAGATGTCCCCCAGATGACCACATTCTGTCCCTCCACTGGGCACACCTACTGGGGAGGCAAAATGGTGGGAGATTGGCTGTGCTTAACCCAACACCACCCTCTGGGAGGGTGCTGGGCTTCAGGGAAGCACAGAGCCACTATTCCCTGGGGGGGGGGGGGGCGGGAGAAGGGTGAGAAAATACAGTCTGAGATGTGAGAAAGCTGAGGCTAATGTTCCCTCCCAGGCATCTAGTCACTGCTAGAAAACAGCAGAGAAGTCAGGAACAAAGTGTCAGGGGGTCCATGAGCCCGTGACAAGGTCAGGACAATTGGGGGCCCCTGGGTCGGGGCTGGGAGCTCCAGCTTAGCTCATTGGCAAAGGTAGTAGCAGTTGTCTGGATGTGCAGAGGAGGCCTTCTTTGGGAGACTTAGGCAACACAGATCTGTAGGTGAAGGCCTTCTCCATGCTCCCCATGGCGGCGGTAGGTGAAAGAGACAGTCCTTGGTTCCAAACTATTTATTGGTTGTTCATCATGGAAAATGGATTCGTACCAACTTCTCAGGGTGGACCAGAGGTCCAATATGTTTTGCAGGGAGGAATGTCTGGGAAGGGAAGGTTATTGGCTACACCCTCAGGGCCCTAGGTACCTCGTTAGCATGGGGAACTCTGTTCTGGACCTACATGACCACAGGTCACGTGTTCTTATGTGGGAAGTGTGGCACATGTTCCAGGCCAGGAATCTGGTGGGGAACAAGGAGCCGCTTACTGCCTCAAGTGTGTACTCCAAATTTCTGGGGACTCAGATCTCCTTTACCTTATCAAGTTACCAGGCAAGGTCCTTTGTCCCACAGAAACCCTGTCTTGAAAGACAAAACAAAACAAAACAAACAAACCCTTTAAATTCATCTGGTCTCGAGACCAATGGAAAGGCAGCTTTTCTTTGCTGGAACATTCTTCAGGGAGCTGTGATCTGCCCGTGGATGGCCTCATCTCTGTCTCCATCAAGGCCTGGGCCATTTGGCCATACTGGAGTCATAGACTAGGGTCAAGTCTATCCAAATGAGTAGAAAACAGATCTTTTCCCAAATGATCATCAGAGTGCTCGCCGGCAAAATAGAGAATAGATTCTGGGTGCCGGGCAGGTGGCCATGGCAACAGGTGCTCAACACATCCTCCCTTCTACCACGCTCTCCTGGCTTCACTAGTTACGGCCATAATAGACGGCAACGCCGCGCGGCCTGGGCCTTCATCCTGCCTGTCACTGGGTGCCTTGCTTAACCCTTCTAGATCACAAGTTCCTCACTGGTGAAAAATGTGGTTCATAAAAAAGAAACCTCACAAGATTGTTGGGAAATTAAATGGGACTCAAAATGGCAGAACAATTGTGCTTTTTAGAATCAGCATTGTGATGACTTCTTCTTTGGTCAGATATCTGGCTCTTATACCTTTCTAGATAAAACATATCCAAGCCCTTTCCCAAGAGGCAGCCATTTTGAATGATCTGCCTCTGACAGAAATCAAATGTCCTGTGAATGAGTACGTTCCTTCATGCTCAGCCTGCAATGACTCAAGTTCCCAGCAGGCCTGCTGTGACTTAAGGCATGAACCCTGACAGCCCAGGAAGTCCCGCTCTGGCTCAGAGAGTACGCTGGTGACCCCAGCTAGACTATCAACAAAGGGACTTCTGGTGACTCAAACTGCTTACCTGAGCGGGTCCAGCCCCTTGAGGTTGTCCCCGCTCATTCGGCCCGATTGAGGGAACGGGAAGGGCTGTGTGAACAGCTGTCTTCCACCTTTCTCCGGCTGCTTGGTGGCGATCTGGCCACTCCATTGCCCATTCATTATCCAGAGAGTGTCTCGTTCTAGGATTACAGGGTCGTGGGAGAATTGGGAGTACATGTGGCATTCCTAGAGCCGAGGGGGCAGGGGCACTTCATTCACTACACTGTGTCCTTACGGAGCACAGCCTTTGTTCTGACCCGGGTGTCTGGGTGCGTCCTCCTGCTTAATCCCCATTAAGTCTGGCATGACGATGGCATGTACAGACAGGAAAATAGAGGTTGAGAGACATTCATGACAGAGATACCATGGTGACGCCCAAAGCAGGCTCCACCAGGTCCCATACATCAACCACCCTGTATTACAGACTTACCGCTCCCAGGCCACTTGAAGCTGTCCGGGGGTGAATGGGACTAAAGCAGCCATTTTACTGGTGGACCTCCCAGGCAGCAGAGGTGGCTGGAGCGTCAGGCCATGGCCTCTGTCAGATACACCAAGAGGGATGACCTCCTGGAAGCCATGTACGGACACACAGCCAGCAGCTAGCCCCTGGAGTGAGCGGGTTCTCATGGATCTGCTTTCTGGGAAGACTAGCCTGCCCAACAGGAGAAGGAAGGCCGAAACAGAACCGTAGAATCAATCCCTTCATCCCAGACACATCTCCATTCTCCATCACCTTAGCTGAGCGAAACCTCAACCCGGGGAGCTCCTAGGTTCATGCACACCTTAAGCTTACAGAACTCCACTTAAGAGAAACCCGGCTAGCTAGGTCCCACGACAGGCAGCCCAACACCCTTCATAAGGCTTTACTGACACGCATTCCTGTCCACGTCCACCCACACATTGTCTGAAGTTTCCATCCTACACCTATAGCAAGGCTGAATTGCCATCTCTGGGGACAAACGCCCTGCCTACCTAGACGAACCTACAAGAGCTGATTAAGCATGGATCTCCTGGAAGGACACAGTGGCTTGTGCCTGTGCTCCCAGCCCTCCAGAGGTTGAGGCAGGAGGACTGTAGACCAGCCCAGGCTGTGTATAGGGTTTGAAGCCAATCTGGGACCCTGCCTTAAGTTTGAAGAACAAAGAGTGGCCTCCTGAGACATATGGCCTCGTCTGAAATCTGTTCTTGCTCTGACTCTTAGCTACATCACCTGAATACTCTGTGGCCCAGTTTCCCCAGACTCCTCGATGGTCTGCTATAGGATTAAATCTATTAAAATAATTCAGTGTTACACTGGGCCTCGGAAAGAGTATTTGTCGTCTTATCCTGGGAAATGCCCCAGGCGCTAGGAGAGTAAAATTTCTTTGATAACTAGGGGCTGGAAAGACGGCTCAGTATATGTCAGGCAGCATGCAGCCCCCCGGAACTCCTGCTCCAGGGAATCGGACACTCTTCTGGCCTCCCCCAGGCATTCTCACAGGCAAACACACACACACAGAGAGATATATAGTGCCTTGGTTGTGGATCCAATTGCTGTGATAAAAGCAACTTGGGGAGGAAAGGGTGTGTTTCATCTCATAACTCAGATCATATTCCATCACTGAGGAAAACCAGGGCAAGAACTCAAGCAGGGCAAGAGCCTGAAGGCCGGAGCTAAGGCACAGGCCACAGAGTCGTGCTGCTCGCTGGCTTGCTTTCCCCTGCCGTTCCCAGCCTGCTTCGTAATATACCCCAGGACCACCTGCCCGAGGGTGGCCCCACCCACAATGGACTGGGAACTTATCAATCACTAATTAAGAAAAATCCCCCATAGGCATGCCTACGGGCCAATCTTTTGGCCGAATTTTCTGAATCATGGTTCCCTCTTCTCAGACATGTCTAGGTTTGTGTCAATTTGATAGAAACCAATCAGTACCTACACATTTTTTAAAAATGCAATACTGAAGACAAGGTTTTATGAAAATAAGCTATTTCCTTCTTAAATAAATGTCACTAAAACAATTTTTTTTTCTCACTAGCAGCCTTACTTTTTATGGATTTATTCACTGCGTATCTCCCTCTGTCTTGGTGACATCATCAATAATGTCCTGTAGATACCAGGGCTTTAGGGGAAGGGTTTGTCCAGGGATCAGTGGTAACCTCCCACAGGCCCTGCTTCCAGGCTGGTCCCCAGCAGGACTGTCAGGATGGCCTGGGCAGGTCCTCCCACAGGCCCTGGTTCCAGTCTGACCCCTAGCAGGACTGTCAGCATGTCTTCCACAGGCCCTTAGAGTCTTACTTTTTACTCTTCACCATGTCTCTCTCCACCTTGGTCTCGTCTTCTTCCCCCTGAGCTGTGTCCCCCACACCCCATCACTGCCCTCCTGGTACTTTCATCTCCCAGAGTGAGGGTCCCAGCCGTGCTTCTGCCCTTGGGGTATTCAGGCATCATTTTGACCAACCAGAACAAAGGGAACAGGAAGGAGTGGCTTTGCTGGATCTCAGCCTGGCCAAGTGAGTGCAGTGTGTGTGTGTGTGTGTGTGTGTGTGTGTGTGTGTGTATGGGTGTAACAGCTCTTCTAGAGAGTATTCAGTGAAACAGCTCTCTTAGATGATATTCCGTAAAATAATGGCTCTCTTTATTGGGATTGGTGGGTAACAAGGGCTTTGTAAACCTTGGCATGTGGGCAGGGTTTCCGAAGACAGTCTTTGGCTGGGGCTGGGGGCTGGGAGTGCATTGTTGGTTGTTTGCATAAAGAGGGATTCCAGGTGCTTCAGCCTGTAAACTGGCCAAGGGGCTGGCTGACTCCCCCAGACGACTGCAGGTGGGGATGGACTGACCATAGAGCTGCATGCCCCAGGGCGTGCAGGAAGAGCAGAGGGAGGGAGGGAGGATCTTTACCCCGATCTCAAGATGAGACTTTGGTCTCAAGATGGGATTTTCTGGGTTTTAGACATTTGCTCCAGGCTCGTTCTCCCAGGTTGCACCTGCCCCGCCCCACCAAAGTGTTCATCCTTAGTAAGGAGCAGCACCCCCTCACCCCGCCCCCGGCACTGATGGGCGACAAGTAGAAGCTCCTGGAAGGACAGACAGTGATCTGCAGCCTTCAGCGATACCATTTAGTCTGTGAAGTCCAAGAGTTGTGTGGAAATAAACAGGCCTTAAATTTTCAGAAGTCCAGGTGAATTCTAAAGTCCAGGTATGTCCTCTGGGAACATGATACAAAACAAAAAGGAAGGAACTGGTTTGGTGCAGGGAAAAGGCCAGTTTATAGAAAGCCCCTTTCTTCGTTCTCTGTACACCCTCTGGTGTACACCACACACCGCACATGCCTGGTGCCGACCCCCGACATGAGTGCTAAGGCTGGACAGGGTGACTGCAGGTCGCAGGGAAGGTGACCAAAAGCTCAAGACCATCCACAGACGAGTTCAAGTGTTTGGATGGGGGGGCTCCTTGTGATCGCAGGGAAGGTCCAGGAGTCGGAATTTAGCAGGTGGAGTTCGCTTGAGACGCTGGGGAGATGCTCTGACCCTCCCCCTCTCTGCCCCCCCCACCCACCCCACCCCCACCCACCCCCACCCCACCCCACCCCCACCCCCACCCCCCCACCCCCCCACCCCCCACCCCCCCACCCCCCACCCCCCACCCCGCGCCTAGGGAGAGCGGCTCCTTTCACTGGCTACCTTGCCTCTGGGCAGGTCATGGTTGAGCTGAAAGTCACCGAGAGCTCCAGGAAACAAACAGGAAGAAACAGACATTCTGGATCCTGCAGGGCCTGTGTGAAATGCCGCCGTGGAGATGGGAGTGGGTGGGCGATAGAGCTCTGTGCCGAAGCGTGTCTGACACGCTCAATGTCCGACGTCTAATGCCTAGCACTGTGGAAGAAAGAAACCGCAAGGAGACGTCGTTGTCGTTGGCAGCAGGCGGAGATGCTGTGGTGACACTGTGATTCCACAGAAAGACTAAACATCCCTGTGGGAATGATACTGAGGAGGAGCATGAACCGGGAGCGGGGGCGCTGGGCTCTGTAAGCAAGATGGCGGGGTGGCCTCAAGCCCACAGCCCTTCAAGAACGGGTTCCACAGCAGGTACATAGCATCGCCCCTTTTCCAAAAGAAGAGTTAAGACTCCTCCTAACACAGACAAGCAGCAGGCCAGTCTGCCTGACCCCCAGATGTGGCTTCTTTCTCAGTACAGCGCATTCATCACTAATTCTTCGACGACCAGCCCTTCGCATGCTGCCCGGTTGCCCAGCCCCCTCTGCCGGGTCATGCCCCTCCCCCACTGGGAAAGGATACATGGAATTGGCCCCAGACTTAAGGGAAGCATCTGCAGGGAGAGATCGTAGCTAGTGTCTCTCTCCTAGTCTCCACATCAGTAAAGCATCTGGTCTTGTTTGAGTCATATGAAGGCTGATTTGTCAGCCCATGTCTCAGGGTTAGGGTAACACGATGAATATGCCTCTATCCAGGACCACATGGACATGGTTAACCCTGTCCGGGGAGAGCCAGAGAAGGCTTCCCAGAGAATGTCTTCTACAAACTGACCAGGAGTCCTACAAGCTGAGGAACATTGCTCCAGAGATAGACTCTTGGTGTGCAGACCAAGGAATAGTTCGAGTTCCAGGAGTACTCAGAGTGTAACTTATCACAGTCATTCCCCTGTGCCTGGTACTCAGCCTGGCTTTGATGCTCCGCTCGGCAAGTCCTTCAGGAATAAAACCCACAGTTTGCCCTGTGGCCTTAGAGGTGACTTGGCCTCTCTGAAGTTCTGTCTCCTCCTCCATGTGGTGGACACTCAGACATTCCGTCCTTGAATATTTGTTGAACATTCCTCAATGCTCATGTAGCCCTGCACCTAGTCACAAGGCTTGCCGGGGAGAAGAAAACGCCGGAGCTTCCAACCTGATCTGGAGACAGAAATCTTCAGAGAGTGGGGGAGGGACAGGACAGAGGGACAGGCCAAGGACAGGGAGGGCTTGAGTGGCTCTCTGGTCAGGCCAGGAGAGCACAGCTCACAGCAGCTGGGGGTCTCCTCACAACCCTCCCTTTCTTCCTTCCCCCCACACCCTCTCTAGCGGTCAGGTATTGTAGAAAATGCTACAACTGGGTGAGCACTGGCCTGCAGTTAGAGCAGTGCCCTGGGCTACCAGGCCTGGTTGCATCTAGAACCAGGAAACCTCTCCCCTGAAACTTTGCAACCCGAATGACCGGTTGTGACAAGGAAGCTTTTCTCACACATCTACGGCTGCAGAGAGAGCTCTCCCTCCCCCGGTGTCACCTGCTCCTGGTGGTTTTTTTTTTCTCCCCACAACCCCCCCCCCCAGCAGCAGCACACCAGCTCTAAGCTCCTGTCCCACCGCACCAACCGCCAAGGTGAGCACCCGTTGGGGACCCTGAGGGCCAGGGAGCTCCTTGGGTGTCAGGTGGGGGTTCAGGCTGGAGACCCCATCGGCAAGGCAGTACTGTGTGCTGCTCCCCACCCCGACCCTGAAACCACAGCCTTCCGAGTGAGCATGGCTACCCAGCCAGTGTCGTCTGCGTGCCCCGGCCCTCTCTCCTCCCCTATATAATGTTGCCTGACTCTTAGGTGTCTGAGTGTCCACTGTGACTCCTCGCTCTTCATCTCCGCCTCGCTCAGACCCTCTACCCATCACCTCTGCTTCCCTTTCAGTCTTAATTTCCCCTTCCTCGGCCCCGGCTCAGCTCTGTTTCTTTGCACACTCTCCTCCTGTCCACGTCTGTGCTAGGCCATCTCGGACCTTCTACCCTGGCTGCCCGACATGTCCACAGTAGTGGGGGGAGGGAGGGATATACAATGACCTTCAATTCTCATCCGGGAGCCCCTGAGCCACAAGTCATGTTCGAAGGACCCCATGTCATTACAATATATTTTGTATCTGGGGGGAAAAAATGTCATTTGACTCTCAGGGAAGTTAAAGGGCCCGTAGGTGGTTTCTCGAGGGGAGGTATAGGTGGAGCGGAGCAGGGACACAGCAAGGGAGCAGCTCAGATTCCTGACTCTGAAGAGCCTGTGGAAGGCTAGGGCAGTAAGTCTTCCCCCTGGACGGTTCAGCAGTGTTACCACTGTTTAAATGTGAAGGGCAGATCCCGCCTCAGTGCTCCCATGTAGACAGAGGGAGGCCAGCAGTGCTTGACCCGATGCAGTCAGGCTTGTGGGTGTGCAGTCCTGTCCCCTGCCTTACCCCAGGCCTTGGCAGTTGGACACTGGAGACTGTTGAGAGGGTGTCTGTTAAGATAGATCCTTGGGAGAAAACAATTCTGGGGTGGGGGGAGGGAGGAGGGGAATGAAAGCACCACAAACCAGAAAGGTCGTTTGCCCTAGGCTCCACCCAGCCCTCCCCTCTCCTAGGCGCCCGCTGCTCAGGGCAACACAGAAGGTTTAGAAAGGATGACCCAGACCCTGCCCAGGACACAAGAAGGGAGAAAATCTGGTTTAAGCTCTCCTCTGAAACAGAAAGTACAAGAAGTCAGTCCCCCTGAGGGGAATGCCAGGGACCCTGTAGCTGCAGATGTGTGTCCAAATCTGTCCTGAACCATGTCTTTACTTCCTTAACCATGGTGAGTTGTCCTTACTGATCTATGAAGAGAGGTATTCATAAGGTGCCTGGCAGAAGCTCGCCTGTGGAGCGGCAGGCCTGCCTGCTCCTGTCTCCACACATCAGCACAAGTCACTTCCTGTTACTGATGCTTTGAGTGGCTGACAGCCCTGGACAGTCAGGCAGGAGTGGGGAGGAGATGGAGAGAGGGAGGGAGGCAGGGAGACGGAGAGAGGGTGGAGAAGGGTGATATGCTTCATAAAAACTGGTAGAGCAAAGTGTGGTGCGGTGGGAGGGCCCATGCTGAGGCACCCCTCCCTCCCTCCCCACCCCACCCCACCCCTTCCGCCGCAGGTACCTGCCATAGACGGGGCTAGTATAGAATAGAGTTTATTTGGGGCATGGGAAGGGAGGTTGAAAAGGGAGTCGAGTAAGAGGGTGGGCAGGAAAAGAATGGGAGGGGGGAGAGAGGAAGAGAGAGAGAGAGAGAGAGAGAGAGAGAGAGAGAGAGAGAGAGAGAAGAGGAATGCAGAGGAGGAGGGAAGGAGAGAGAGCTAGAAAAGGGTCAGCTAGAGCAAAGAGAGACCAAACCGTTCTTTTTATAGCAAGCCAGGCCTACTTGGCTGTTGCTAGGTAACTGTTGGGCGGAGCTTAAAAGGAATGCTGAAGTGATAACAAAGGGAATTCAACAAGGTAAATCAACTCTGAAAATGCACCTTCCTCTACTGGCTAATCTCTGCAATCACCAGGTGAAATGAGGGAGCCCTGGAGATGTTGGGGTAGAAGGGACAAAAGCTGTTCCCCTGCTCAGGGGACAGGTGAGAGGACCCCCCCCGGCCAAGGGATGCTGGTCTCAGTTCAGCACCGTCTCTGACCTTCTGGCCCCAGAGGTCAGTTTGTAATTGGCTTTTCTTCTCTCCACAGGTTAACGCTGGCCCCAAGCCATTTTTCACTTCAACAGGATGAGAGTGACAGGTACGGGGGTCTGCAGCTTCTGGGGGGGGCACTCTAAAATTTACTTTGGTATCATCAGTGTCTACCTATCCCAGCCTCAGAGGTGGTTTAGTATCTCTTGTCAAAGGCCCTAGTAAGAACTCTAGGAGGACATCATGCAGGGGAACCTGGCAGGATGGAGGACAAGATCCTGTCCCGACTGGTGTGTCCAACCTTTGGATACTCTGGCATAACTTTGTCATCTACAAAGTCCACACTTTATAACCAGTAATAAGTTACTATACATACATACATACATACATACATACATACAGCTGTGTGTGCATGCATGTGTGTGCACAGGTGTGCATAGACGTCAGAGGTAATGTCAGCTGCTTTCTTCTCAATCTCAATTTTTTGAGACAAGGTCTCTCATTGAACTTGGAATTCCCTAGACGTGAAAGCCCTAGGACATGCTTGTCTCTCCCCATGTCTTCTGGTAGTGGGGATTACAGTGGAGGAGCTCCCTGCGCTGTCTCTGACGTGCGTGCTGGGGACCTGATCTTAGGTCTTCATGTCTGTGAGGCCGGCTCTTTTGCCGCTAAGCCATTTCGCCATTCATTTAAAAAAATAACTTTGACTGTTTTTTAAGTCTATGATTTTTGTAATTTTATGTGTTGGATCACATTCGTAGCTATCCTAGGCTGCCTGTGTCCTGTAGGTCATAGTTTGGACACACCTACAGGCTGGGGGAGCTGAACATCTGCTGTCTCCAGTGGCCATCCACCTAGAATCTCAGGTTAGAAACACCTGGCTTTGGCCAGAATTCAGAAGCCACCTCAAGGATGGCTTTGCAGGGTCCTCACATAAGAGGGAGCACGGTGACACAGAGGTCTTCAGGGCACACCCTCAGAGTGGACCCCTTTGTACAGACACTGAAATGCCGAGTGGGTGGAATTCACACACCCCATTTATACTCCCAAGCAACTATGAGAGGGCATGGCACCCGGTTGGGCGTCAGCTGCTTTCCTGAATTCCAGTCTTACTCCTTTCACGGCGTCGTGAGAGTGCAGCTTCCTTGTCAAGCCTCGGTTTCCTCGTCGCTGAAGTAATCCATTACCAAGCACAAAGATTTAGTAGATCATCGATTTTAAAGCTGTCAATAGAGTACTTGCCACTGAATGGGTACTGCCGATAGTGGACTGGTGCCCAAGGGGAATTCTGCTTGGCACCAGAAGACAAGGACTATCCCCTATGGTTATGCTTTCTGGTCCCTGCAAGGCAAAACTCTGGGTATCACTCCCCATGTATGGGCTTGCCCCCTCCCCGCCGCTCCCCCCCCCAGTGTTGGAGCCAGAATCACTTCTGTCTGTAAGGAAGGGGAGACTGGAGAGCTGTATCCTGTTCTGAAAACGCTGAATAAGTCCACTGGGTGGGTGGGTGTGGTTGTTTTGAGTTAATTAAAAATATGGAGGACAACCCTAGGTCCTACAACTATAATACCGAAAATGTAGGCCATCCATCTACCCATCTATCCATCCATCCATCCATCCATCTATCCATCCATCCAACCATCCATCCATCCAACCATCCAACCATCCATCCATCCATCCATCCACCATCCATCCATCCATCCATCCATCCAACCATCCATCCATCCATCCAACCATCCACCCACCATCCATCCATCCATCCATCCATCCAACCATCCATCCATCCATCCACCCATCCATCCAACCATCCATCCAACCATCCATCCATCCAACCATCCACCCACCATCCATCCATCCATCCATCCAACCATCCACCCACCATCCATCCAACCATCTATCCATCCATCCAATCATCCACCCATCCATCCATCCATCCATCAATCCATCCACCCATCTACCCATCCACCCATCCACCCATCCACCACTCATCCACTCTTGTCCTCATTATCCATCTTTCCATTCCATACATAACTACAAACATTTATACATACGTCTGTTTTTCTTTCATTCATCAAAGACATTTTAATACATGCTCTGTATACAAATTAAAACCCTGGCCTTCAAAAACATCCTGTTCCAGGAAGTAGAGTGAGTTAACAGCCAAGCCTTAAGATGACGATGTTTGAATAAAAACAGGATGATTGAGAGAGGCTAAATGAGGAGAGGTAATGGCTGGAACTGTGGAGGCCACAGCAGTAGATGTTATCACGCCTGCTTTGTAGGACTGACTGACTGACTTTAGCAAAGGGAGGGTGAATTTCTGCACACAGTTCAGAGGTTATATCCCTGAGGATTCTCTCTGGGCAGCTAACTGGAGCCCAAGGAGGGATACTTTCAACTCATTCACAATGGCAGTTTGGGAAATATTCACCATGTCTGATCACTGGTCTCACTGTCTGATCCCAGCATGGATGGACCCTTGGGTGGTCTCAGCACAGCCTCATGCTGTGGACATGATCTGTGACACATGACTGAGAGTCCCCCCCCACCCCCACTGCCATCGTGTTGAAATTTGGTAAGAACTCACATATGAACTTTCTACATGGCCCTGCACCACAGCCTCCTGTTGGGATGAGGCACATGACCTAACAGAATTTCCCTACTCGCAGGTCTGATTCGTGTTGTGGTCTTCATCTTCACCGTGATCACCATGTGGGTCTTTCTCCGCAGCTACACCGGCTTCAGCAGGAAAACCATCCGTCTGCCGCGCTGGCTGGGTGAGTGGGGCTCGTGGTTATAATCCACAGAGCAGGGATTAGAGCGCTGAGGACCTCTCTCCTGAGGCGAGCCAGGAGACAGCCAGATGTGATGAGCTGGGCACTGGCATTATGGGATATGGCATAAGATTCCTAGACTGCCAGGAAGCTACGGAGAGCAGAGAAGTACTCAAAGACCCTTATCTAAGGCAGGACAGGGGGAGGAAAGAAGGAAGCGGAGAAGAAATGATGTTGTCTAAGTTGCGAGTGAGGAAGTAATGCTATCTGAATTGTCAGAGGCCCCGCCTGCCTGTTGTTCCCTCGGCCCAGAGCTTCTCTGAACAGGGCCCGCGTGTCCGCTCCATTTCACGCTCAGCTCCCCACGCAGATATCAACCACCTCACAGGCCTTCCCAACACCTCCCCCCACCCCGCCCCGCCCCCGCGCATGACTTCAGTTGTAGACCCTCCTCCCCATTCAGCTTCTCCCATGCCATCCTGTTTGTTTCCAAATCCCAGCACCATGTCATCTGTTCTCCGACTTTTCGCTTGACTCCACCTCCTAGAATGTAACTTTCCTGAAGGCATGGATTTTTTTGTATAGGGCAGTGCCAAAAAGTATTGGATGGATGGATGGATGGATGGATGGATGGATGGATGGATGGACGGACGGTTGGATGGATGGATGGATGGATGGACGTACGGACGGACGGACGGACGGATGGATGGATGGATGGATGGATGGATGGATGGACGGATGGATAGTTGGTTGGATGTATTTGAGAGTGGGTAGATAAATGGAAAGATGAATGAATGAATGAATGAATGGGTGGATGGATGGATGAATGGGTGGATGTATTAGAGTGGATGAATAGACAGATGAATGGGTAGATAGAATGATGGGGCGGGTGGATGTGTGGGTGAATAGTTACATGAGTAAATGACTAGATGAGGGGGTGCGTAGTTGGCAGAAGTACAGACAGGAGGGTGGGCAGATCTGTACATGGGCGGATAGACGAATAGAATGGCAGGTGGGTGGGCGGATGGATCAGTAAGTAAACAGACTAATGAACTGATGATGGGTAGAAGTCGCTGTTGGTAGGGAGGTGGTTACAGGAGGGGATGAGCGGGTGGGTAAGCAGGTGGGTGGACAAGCTCTCACTGCTTCACCGACACAGCCTCATTCAAGCTGGAAACACCCTCAGGACATGGCCCCTGATGCGGTTATATAATAAAATCAGGCATGATTTGTTGCATGGTTTCATCATGCATGTTTTGAGAAGATAGAAAGTCAAGGCAGCTTTTAAAACTAACCCGGGTTCACCCTTAGAGCTGTCAGAACAGGGATGACAGTGTACGCGTGTACATTTAAATCCGTTTGAGAGAGAGGAGGGGGGGTGTGTCCTGAGACCTGTCTCCCCAGGAGACCGAGGGCCACCACAGAGTTCAGCATCCTGTTTTATGATTTCATTGTGCTGATGTTAAAGCCTATATCTTAGTACAGCACAAATTTATGCTTATTATTCTACAGAAAGATAATGATAATAATTGGCTTTCTTGGTGACTCAATCAGGCTTATTTTATGCACTTAATAACTTGCAACTCTGCTGGAGAAGAAAACTACTAAGTATTCCAAGAGAGTGAGACAAACCTACTCTGAGAGAAGCTCATGGGCTTTTCTAGGCCTCCAAGGCCCAGGGCACAGGAATGAGGAGATTAGGAACTCTTAGCTTTCCTGACAACCCAGACAGAAGAGACAGGATCAACTGAACTAATCTCAGTGTGCCAGCATCTCTGGAGTCTTGTAACTGAGAAGTCAGGCGTGGCTGACTCCAGGGGTATCCAAAGCCCCCTAGGGCATGCTATGAATGCTGTGGCTGCTTTTGTTGCTGTTGTTGTTGTTGTTGTTGTTGTTGTTGTTGTTCAGTTTTGTTCTGTTCTTTTTTGAAATCAGTCCTGAGTAGCCCCCTGGCCTCAAACTGAAAATGTACCAGAAAATGACCCTGAACTTCTGATCATCCTGCCTCTGCCCCTTGAGTGCTGGGATCGCAGTTGGGTACCACTGTTCCTGGCTTCTAGGATGCTAGAAATTGAACCCAGGTCTTTGTGCATACTAGGCAAGCACTCTACCAACCGAGCAAAATCCCCAGTCTAAGCTCCACCCATGGTCTCAGACACACGATGGCTACCAGCTATCCAGATGCCCACATTACAGCTGAAAGGGCACCTCCCCCCACCAGCAGCACCACCAGCAGCACCGCCACCAGCACCTCTCTCTCTCTCTCTCTCTCTCTCTCTCTCTCTCTCTCTCTCTCTCTCTCTCTCACACACACACACACACACACACACACACACACACACAAATGGGCCAAGGGAATCCATTAACTCAGAGAGGGCTCTGTCTCCAGAGGACTGTGGTATTGAGGTTAACTCAGCCTTGGCCATTTGCTGTGCCTAGGGCCCAGAAAAGGCACGCTTCCTCCCTGACATTCTTACATCCACTGAAGGAACCTGTTCTCTAGGACTCAGAGCAATACGGTGACCACCTGACCTAGAAACCTGGAAACAACTAGACAGAGTGAGACAATCAGCCAGGCAGTGACCAGGACCCCTCAGGCCTAGCACAGACAGGCATTCCAGAGAGAGACGGCCCAGGGACCAGCACCACAATTCTTTTCTTCACTGAGGCCCTCGAGGTCTCACTGGATCCTCTCGAGAGCTCAGTGAGCACTGTCACGATGCCTTTCTATGTGTTGTCACGTAGTCTGCATCCAGGGGGTTAAGTAGTCAACCTCCAGGCTTCTCACAGCACAGCACACCTTGATTTTAAACACAAATAATGTGTGTCCATGCATATGTATGTGTATCTATATACGTGTTGAGGATGTATGTATGTGCATGTACGTATGTGAGTGTATGTGCATGTGCACCTACTTATGAGTGGGTGGCAGTAACAAGTAAGGAAACAGCTCCCATATGTAACTGGCTAATATTCAGTGGAAGCACATCAAGAGCTCCTGTCCCCACTGCCCAGTCCCCTCCCTGATCCCGCAGGAGGACTGAAGTACCCCTTCACTAAAATAGATTCTTTCTCTCAAACAGGCATGCCTCCCAAGGAGATCCGTGAGTATCTACCCAGCCCCAGCCCCTCATCTGCCCCAAGGTCTCTGTTCCGGTGCCTCAGGCCCCAGAGAAGCACAGGTGTCCAGGGTCTTCCAAGCCCACTCCTGCCACTCCTCTGTGGCCGTGGCAGTTCGACGGTGGTCACTCCAGAAGCAGGGTCTGGGCAGCCCCTCTCAGCCACCCGGACTACTAGGGACTCTTAACTCTTTCCCTTCCGTGCTTCCTTCTGGGCAGTCTAGACCACGCAGCACCTTGCCCCCCCCCCTCTCTCTAGACCCTCACCTTGTTATGAGTCAAAATTGAAAAAGGCTCCAGCAAGGACCAGGGCTCCAGAGAGACGAAGAAGATGGAGGGAAAGAGCCAGACGCTCCTGGTGCTAACTCGGGCAGAGGAGCCAGACGCTGCTGCATTCCGCCCTCATGGGCATCTCGTATGAAGCTAGCACACCTCATGCAGGAGCACTTCCTTCCTATACGTGGGGAAAACAGCTTGGAGAAGTGAGACCTCCTGGCTTGGGCCAAACAGCTGCAGTAACAACGTAGGGGGTCAATCACCCCCACCCTGCTAGCCCAGAGCCTTTTACACAAGCCCCCCTGCCAGGTCCCTCAACCCCTAACCCCACATGGTGACTCCAGACAGCTGAGCCCTCAGGGTTAGGATTTAAAGGACCAAGAACACATGGGAGCCCGATGCACGCAGGATTGCAGAGAGCAGACTACAGGATTGAACGTAAACCATTTACACACTTGACCTCCCCCCCCCCAAGACTCCTCAGTCCAATTATGAACCAGACCCAACGAGTTAAGACATCTTGCAGATATCATCTGCTGGGAGATAGAAAACTCAGTCCTGTAGACTCCATCCTACCCTTCCCGCCTTCTGAGCCCGTGGTAGACATCACTAATCAATCCCCATCCCCACTCTCTGAGCCCATGCCAGCTTCAGGAGTTTTATCATTAAGCCTTTCATGGTAGGTCCAAATTGACATTTAAGAGAAAGCCTGCTAGTCCATTCTGACCAAATGATGTGACAATTAGCAAAATAATTGGAGACGCTTCTAGCAAAACCACATATCAGATTGGTGGAAGAGCAGGTCACAGTTCCTGTTGCACCTCCTAATACAACACACACACACACACACACACACGCACGCACGCACGCACGCACGCACACACACGCACGCATGCACGCGCGCGCTGTGCTCATGACAATACACCAGCTTCAGACCCAGAGCAGTGGCACCAGAGTCCCGGAAGGGTGGGGCCCCAGAGTTTGGAAGAGCTACGGAGACAGCCCTTCCAGCCGCAGCCCAGCAAGCAGACCCCAGCTCCCTGTGGCTCGGATCTCCCCGTGGGCGCCCTTTCCCTTCCTCCAGCAGCCTCGCGGTAAAGGCTGGATGGTCAGAAAATCAATTCCAGAAAAGCCTGCTTAAGCTGGCCTGCTGACATGGAGCTTGTCAGACTTAGCTGCAGTTGATCAAGCAGGCTCTGGGAAGTCCAGCTGTGGTCCCTGGGGGCGGGGGGGGGGAGGGCTAGAATCTTCTCCACCCGTGAAGGCCAGGGAGACCCTCTGCTCGCTGTTCAGCTCATCCTGCCCAGCCCAAAGCCAAGCCAAACCAAGAGACTCAACGTTCCACCCAGCAAAGAGGGACCAAGTACCCACAAATGCCCAGGCACGGGGTCTCTCAGGGCGATCCAGCAAGGCACTGTACCAGGCTCTGCTCAGCGCGCTCTATAGAAGCGGTCTCAATCAGGAAGCCCCCAAATCAATTCTGGGGTGTCTAGGCCCTCGGCCAGAGAGTCCTGTACATTTTGATGCAGTTGGTGGAGGCCCGGCAGTGCCCAGAAATGAACAAAGCCCCTCCCCAGATGCTACCCCCATGAGAGTGCTGTGTTCCCTTCCCAGAGACCCCGAAGTCCAAGTGTGGGCTCGTCAAGTCCTGCCCAAACAACTTCTTCGCGTTTAAAATCAGCAGTGGGGCGGCCAACGTCGTGGGTCCCTCCATGTGCTTTGAAGACGAAATGTGAGTACCCAGGGCGGCTGTGTTTCTTTGCTTGCACTTCATTCATTCATTCATTCATTCATCCATCCATCCATTTGAAGGCCCAAGCTTCAGGGCAGGCCTGTGAGGAAGCCCCTGCCTTTCCCAGGTGGGTGTGTCCCACAGAGCAATGGGCCAATGAGCTAGCTCCCAGCTCAGCCACACCTTGGCAAGCTGCCCATCCCTTCCCAGCACAGATGGCAGGGCCATCATTGTCCCCATTGTAGAAGAATGCAAAGTGAGGCTCAGACAGGGCCACCTACCTACCAAGCCAAAGGAAGGTCTGCCCAACAGACCTTCAGGTGAAAGGGATGCCACACGCCTGTGTAGCTCGCGCGCCAGAGGTGCCCAGCTTCCGGCTGAGCAAACCCTGCAGCTCCGACAGACAGCACGGTCGGCCCTTCTTCGCGCAGCATCCTTAGCTCTGTTTGCTGCTGCTGGCTGCTCTTTCCACCACTGAACACGGGACTTCTCTGTGGGCGGGGGCGGCTACAGCTCTGACATATTAGCACCACCTTAGGCAGCCTTGGGACCAAGTCCAGTCCCAGCCCAATAATCACCATGGCCAAACAGCACAGTCTACTGCCCCAGAAACCACAGCCCGGGAGTGGGAACGGACCGTGGCCCCCGGGACTGGGAGAGCATAGCATGTGGATACTGGGCTGCGGGAACCCAGCTGAGCTCCACCAGGGAACCAGCCGGTCTAGGATGGCGAAATTCTATTTTCTACTTCTTCCCATCCAAGAATGGGGGAGCGTCCTGACACCTCAAAAGTCCCCGGCAGGGACTCTCCCTCCTTCTGCGTGCAGACTGCCCAAGTGTACCACGGGCTAATGGGCTACAGCCCGGAGCACGCAGCCCACCACAGGCTTTCAGAAGCCCGAGCCACTACATGTGTTTATTAGTGCTTGTGCCTTGGGCCCCAGAGGCGGGCCCTCTGTAGGTCCCCAACACGACAGCGGGGTGTTCCCTTCTGCTCCTTGTACCACCAGCCTCGCTCACTTTCCTTCTTCGTCCGCAGTATCATGAGCCCCGTGCGTAACAATGTGGGCAGAGGACTGAACATCGCTCTGGTGAATGGTGAGTGACCCAGGAAGGGGGCGTGTCTCCTGCTGAGTCAGGTGACATCTGTAGCTCCCAGGACAGGGCAAGGCTGGATTAGGGAAGCAGCAGGTCTTTCTTTTCTTTCTTTCTTTCTTTTTTTTTTTTTCCTATATTCTTTGTTTACATTCCAAATGATTTTCCCTTTCCTGGTTTCCCCCTCCCCATAAGTCCCATAAGCCCTCTTCCCTCTGCTCATCCCCCAATCACCCCCCTCCATTTCTCTGTCCTGGTAATCCCCTACATTGCTGCATCAAGGCTTTCCAGGATCAAGGCCCTCTCCTTCTTTCTTTTGGGAATCATTTGGTATGTTAATTGTGTCTTGAGTATTCAGAGCTTCTGGGTTAATTAATATCCACTTATCAGTGACTGCATTCCATGTTATTCTTTTGTGATTGGGTTACCTCACTTAGGATGATGTTTTCCAGTTCCAACCATTTGCCTAAAAATTTCATGAATTCATTGTTTTTAATTTCTGAGTAGTACTCTATTGTGTATATACCACTTTTTTTGTATCCATTCTTCCGTTGAGGGACATCTGGATTCTTTCCAGCATCTGGCTATTACAAATAAGGCTGCTATGAATATAGTGGAGCATGTGTCCTTATTGCATGCCAGGGAATCCTGTGGGTATATGCCCAGGAGTGGTATGACAGGGTCCTCTAGAAGTGTCATGCCCAGTTTTCTGAGAAACCGCCAGACTGATTTCCAGAGCGGTTTTACCATTTTGCAATCCCACCAACAGTGGAGGAGTGTTCCTCTTTCTCCACATCCTCGCCAGCACCTGCTGTCTCCTGAGTTTTTAATCTTAGCCATTCTGACTGGTGTGAGGTGAAATCTCAGGGTTGTTTTGATTTGCATTTCCCTAATGGTTAATGATGTTGAACATTTCTTAAGATGCTTCTCAGCCATTCGAAATTCTTCAGGTGAAAATTCTTTGTTTAGCTCTGTACCCCATTTTTAATAGGGTTATTTGGTTTTCTGGGGTCTAACTTCTTGAGTTCTTTGTATATATTGGATATTAGCCCTCTGTCAGATGTAGGGTTGGTGAAGATCTTTTCCCAATTTTTTGGTTGCTGTTTTGTCCTTTTGACAGTGTCCTTTGCTTTACAAAAGCTTTGTAATTTTATGAGGTCCCACTTGTCAATTATTGATCTTAGAGCATAAACTATTGGTGTCCTGTTCAGGAACTTTCCCCCTGTGCCCATGTCCTCCAGGGTCTTCCCCAGTTTCTTTTCTATTAGTTTCAGAACCAGACACACAGAAGCAACAGGTCTTATAGGCCTGATAACCCTGGGCTCCTGCCAAAAATTCACCGCTGTGACCCATGGCTCCACCCTCAAAGCCAGTCCAGTCTAGACCAACACACATGGAGTCACTCACGGTGGGCAGATGGTGGCAGGGTGAGGTCACATGCCGAGTACACATCATCCTTAACCTCACAAGTGTGAGCCAGGCCCTGGCAGAACACTTAAGAACAGCGACAAGGACAGGCCTTGCTTCGTGATCCCTGTAGGCATCGCAGTAAGGGGGCTGAGATGTGACAGGCAGGACGGGGGTGGGGGGTGGGGGGGGAGCAGCATGGGTGATGGCTAGCTACAGCTAAAAACCAGCAGGGAATGGTCAGGAAAAAAGGTCTCCTTCCAGGCAGCAGGGAAGGGAAGAGGGAAGGAAGGTCCCGGAATGAGACTTCCTGCCTGACCTCTCACAAAGCCAAAGTGATTGATTAATAAATAATAATGATGATGATTATAATGATAAAATTATAACAACAATAACAACAACAACAACAACAATAATAATAATAAAAAACAATAAAACTCTGTGTAGAGACTGGAACCCAGATCAGGCGGTCCCCCGGAGGCAGCCTCCTTACACTACGGTGTGTCCAGCCGGCATGTATCTAGGCGGGGCATCGGGCTCCTCATAGATAGTAATTAGCCAGAGCAGCTAAGCAGAGCTAAACATGGCTGGCTCCTGGCCTTTTGCTGTGCAGGGCTTCCTTTGAGAAATAGTTCCAACCACAAAAAAATCCCACAAATAAGCAGTGCTCACAGAGACACACAACCCCTTCCAAAGTCCCTGTGGGTACCACTCCCTCTGGCTCTGAGACTCTGGGCGGGCTTCGCCAAGGTAAGCCTGTCCCCATTGACAGGGAGAATTGCCTGCCACTGACTAATGGCTGCGAGAAGCCACGGCGCTGCCATACCCTCTGCAACACTGCCATCTAGTGGTGGAGGGTGACACCTGTGGCTTTCCTCCAGAACGCCAAGGGGGTTTTCCCCAAAGCACAAAAGCCATTCAGACCCTGAAAATCACTGAAAATTCCATAGTTTCCAAAAGTTAGAAGATTTGGTTTGCAGATTTCCCATTTATGTTGGAATAGTGATAACCACGCCCTTATAATAGTTTTTGCAGAAAACATCTAGTGTACTTACTGTTTCAGATACACTCCACTTCAAACCAACAGCCGGTTGAATTTGTGCAAAAATTGAGGATGAAATGCTGACCTGTGTGTGGGCAGCTGTCAGGACAGAACACGGACCTTAAGTGGTTAGATTCTGTCGTATTTTAGATGTTCAGCCAGTATGTTCTGACTCTCAAGTAAGCCTCAACCCAGGAATTCTTAGGCCCCCTACTGTGGCCCTGCATGATTTTCACAGGACGGTTCTTGATCTAATTTGAGGCTTTACACTACACTTGAGCCAGATTCAGCGAAATGACAAGCGGTGTGACTCACATTAAGGGAAGTAATAACTCTCTTTTTTACTAGGAACTACGGGCCATGTGATGAAAAAGGACAGCTTTGACATGTACTCTGGAGGTAGGCATTGCTGTTGGCTCTGATGTTGCGGGGGTGGGGGGGGGGGCTGAGCCCCTTAATAGGACAGGGAAGCTGTGTGCACACGGATGGGGAGGTTGAGGGTCGTCCCAGGGTCTGAGTTAGATCCTTAGATCACAGTGTGAGGATCATGGTTTATTTAGAAGCTGATCTCAAGAAATGCCCGTGGTAGGTCAAAGGAGCAGGACAGGAGGAAAAAAAGCCAATCTGTGGACTTAGAGAGTGTCACACAGCATTCAGGCACAGCCCAGGGGGTAGGCTTGAAGGTCTGGCTCCTCGTCACGTCCTGGCAATCCTGGGTCACCCTCGGGTGGGGGGGGGCTCTTAGAGGCCAGGTAGAACTCCAGGTCAAGAAATGCCGTGGTTGGCATTGGTTCCAAACGTGTGCACCGACTGTTGTTCTGAGGATGAGGACACAAGGCCCTGGCACTTACTCAAGCCCTGATAAGGAGAACGCTCTATAAGATTGAGGCTGTAGTGGACCCAAGCATAGGACAAGCCTCCTACGGTTTGGGCGGGACCTCTGAGAGGCGCCTCCCTCTCCATCTCTCTGCACATATTGCTTCCCCACACCAGCTTGTCTTGTTCTCTTTAACCCCTGTGCATGTGGCTGCTCTTGGGACATCACTGCCCTCTTCCTTCTCTAGCACAACAGACAGAGCAGGTCTCCTTGGGCCGGAATCCAGGCATCCGAGTCCCATCAACAGTTCGGCTGCCAGTTTGATGCTCTGTAGAGCATCTATAGTCTTGACATTTTTAATCTTTTTTTGATCAGTGACCCTACATTTTTATTTTGCACTGCACTCCACAAATTATGTAGCCAGCTCTGCTGACAATTTATAATCCCACTTAAAGGCATGTATTTCATGCCCCAAATTATCCCATGGAAACATCACAAAGACGCCATCCCCAGGCCTACTGCTCATCCTCGTATATATGTCACAAGACCCCAGAGGGCTGCTTTCTTCTGTTTGAGACAGAGACTGATGAACCCCAGGCCTCGAACTTCCTGAGTAACCAAGGATTACCAAGAGTCCAGACTATCAGTGGCGATTTAGAAGATGCCATGTGGTCTTGGACATTAGAGATCAACAAATTCTGACCTTCCTGCCTCTACCTCCCAAGTGCTGGGTCTACAGGCATGTGCTATCACACTAGGTTTATGTGGTACCAGGGATCCAACTCAGGCCTTTGTGCAAGCCAGGCGAGTATCCTAGCAACTGGTCTGGATACCCCGCCCCACCCCAGGGGACTTTAAAATGCCAGTGTCTGGTCACCACTCCAAGTCACATGAGTGAAATCCCCTTATTTTGTTCTCTCATTTTCCTGCCCCTAGAACAAATGCAGTCGGAACCCCACCACCATCATAGTGACTCCATGTATCCTCTGGGCTCCCCTTAGCCTGGCCCAGGTCCTCCCTGGGTCATTAGAGTCGTAGAAAAGAATAAGGATGAGCAGAAGCCATTTCTCCTAAGACCAGTGCCTCTTTTCTTCTCCCCCAGAGCCCCAGCTCCTGCTGAACTTCCTTACAGAAGTTCCAGATAGCACCCTGGTGCTGGTAGCCTCCTATGATGACCCAGGGACCAAGTAAGTGGGGGACGCTCCGCCTGCTGGGCCACATGAGGATACAAACCTAACACCCGCATGCACTTCCCGCTTTCCTGAAAGCCCCCCGCCTTCCAGCAAAATATCCTGAGGAAAGAGTCAGGGGAGTATGGGAAATGTTGTTCTGGTGGTACGACTTGATTGCCTTCCTTACCACGGTGGCAGACTCTCCACACTCAGTAGCGACTCGCTGGTTACAGGAATTGTAGCAGAATGACATGTATCATTATATGTGCACACAAGAAGGCACATCGCAAGTGATGGTGGGAAAAGCAGTAAGGACTTGAAAGAATGCTCAGTCTTAGTCAGTGTTCTACTGCTGTGAAGAGACACTCTAACCAAAGCTACTCTCACAATAGAAAGCACTTAACTGGGGCTCAGTAGCTTAACCCAGAAAGCATGGCAACAGGCAGGCAGACATGGTATTGGAGAAGGAGCCGAGAGCTACCTCCTAACCCACAGGTAGAAAGAACAAGACTGATCCTAGCATGGGCTTTGTCCCCAGTGACACGCTTCCTCCAACAAGGTGACACTTTCTAAGCCTTGTAATCCTTTCAAACACTTCCACTCCATGGCATCAGTGTGTGTGTGTGTGTGTGTGTGTGTGTGTGTGTGTGCCCCTTAGGCTGGTGAGATAGCTTAGTAGATAATGAGCTTGCTGAAAAAGATGGAGAGTGGGGTTCGAATCCCCAGAACCTACATGAGTGATAGGTAGACATTTTAGCCAGCCTGCAAGTCTAGCCGCTGAAGGCCGAAACAATGAGTTATCAGAGCAAGCAGGCTAGGCAAACAAGCCATATCAGTGAGCTCTGTATTTGACTGGGAAACCCTGCCTCAAAAGAATGAATTGGAAGAATGATTGAGAAATAGTCTTGACATCAGTCTTGTGCCACCACATCTACATACACTTGCATAGGCAAACACACACACACACACACACACACACACACACACGTCTGTGCACACACATGCAATCATGCATGTATGCATGTACACATATATTTAAGAAGAAAAACTCCACTGTGTTACATAGCTTGCTATGACTAACTGCACTGTATGACCCCATTAAAGTCAGATCATTTACTGAATGTTGTAGCCAGCTTGACATGTGTGGATACACTCTCGATGTTCATATCTAACTCTCCTAACAACACATTTCTTAGAACGGATCCCATCAGTACACAACTCATGACCATGTTAGAATGTGATGGTTGGTTTCTGCGAGGCAAAAAAGGTGGGTGCCACCTTACAGTTGGCTCTTTACAACGCCCCCATGCGCCCTAGATAGATATGTAGTGCCTACCTACAAGCAGAGCAGAACTGTTCAAACACATCTCCCAGCCACCAAAAGCTCTCTTGGAAAGCCTCAGACCCCTGGCCCAATCCCAGTGGATTCTGAGAGCCTCGGAAGTCAGGCACTACAGGTGCGGCAGGAGCCTCACCCTGGCCCCACCTCCCACCAGTGTCGGCCAGCCCCGCCCAAACCTTTCTCTCTTGCAGAATGAACGACAAAATCAGGATGCTCTTCTCCAACCTGGGGAGTTCCTACGCCAAGGAGCTGGGCTTCCGGGACAGCTGGGTGTTTGTGGGTGCTAAGGACCTCAAGAGTAGAAGCCCGTATGAGCAGGTGGGTTCCTCGCTGAGGGCGGGGTAGGTGGGCAAGGGGCTGCAGGGGATGGAGAGAGAGCAGCTCACCCACGGAGACTCTCTACAGAACCAGCGCGCAACACTGCCCGACGGCTCAAAATTCACCTCAGTTTTGGGTGGTCCAACTGGCCAAATCCCAGCAGGGAGCTAGCTACCTTGCAAGAGGTGGCTCAGATATGATTTTACAAGTTCCCAAAAAAGAGAGGACAAAGGGGGGAAAAGAAGGAAGGTGACACTAGATTGAAGTGGAAGAAAGAAAGAAGTGTAGGGATAAAGCCATGTTGGGGTGGGGAAGGCTGAAGGGCTGAATGGCTGGCTGGATCCTGGTCCCTGCTGCCACCTTGACAAACCCGTGTTCCCCCGGGGCCTCTCGTCTCACCAGTAAAGGGAAGAGTTTCCAGCTGTGACGCTTTGAGGGCCCTTGGACTCCCTATGGAGAGTATGACCATGTCATAGGAAACAGCAGCACCCCAGCATGTGGGAAGAATCACTGAACTCTGTGGCCATGGCTTGAGGGTGGCCCTGAGCACGGGGGGTCCAGGGAACTCCAGTGTGGAGTTTGAAGAATACTCAGAGGACGGAGGAGAAATGATCAGAGCTTGAAGGCTCCCGAGAAAGTTAGACCCTCTGCCCTGTTTTGTACACCGCAGCCTGCAGAAACCTAGGAGAACCAAACTGTCCTTCCCAGCACCAACGAGGTCCCAAGACGGGAGCTAAGGGTTAATGATTCTACACAAAAGACTGTAGACGCAAAGGGAAAATGCTGGCGACCCATGAGGGGTATTATGCAAGACAGTGGCAGGATCCAACCCATAATAAGCACTCACTCTGCTCAGGCATATGCCAAGCTGGGACCCATCTAACATGCACGGTGAAGCAGATTTGATTATCGCCTTAGCACACGTGTGAGATACCACAGGCATGGAGAGCTCAGGTCCCAGAACACCTCTGAGAGGCAGCACACTTTCTCACGGCGGTTTGCACAGCTTCACAAAGATGTCCTTGTCTCTCAGGAAGCCTCGCTGGCCAAGCACAAAGAACACCAGGGAAGAGCTCCGGGAGGCGGAGAGGATGCCTATGTGATCATGGGCACAGCAGCCCAGATGTGTAGAGACCGGAATGCCGGCGGGGCTGAGGGGAAAGAGCAGAAGCAGAGCTGAACTCTGGAAGCAGGGCCGCTGGGGCTGTGTCCTTGACTGGACAGTGCTGGCTCGTATATTTGTGACTCTATAAGGACATATCCACATTAGAAATTGTGATATGTCCTTATGTCTTTGCTGTGATGAAGATTTGAGAGAACAAATCTAAAGGACAGATTTGCTTAGGTTTCTGCTCTCAGAGGCTTAAACCCAGCGTGGCAGGGCAGAACCGCTCACCTTGTAGAGGCCAGGGAGCAGCTGGACTAGCGGCTCTCTTATTTTCCCCTTTATCCAGGGTCCCAGCCGATGAATGGGGTGGCTTGAATTGATAACTTCCTCCTTCATTAATCCTCTCCTAAGGCACTTGCACAGATCTATCCAGAGGAGTATTTTACATTCCTAGACACTTCTCGGTCCAGCTCATGGGCAATCAAAATTAACCATCACCCAAATTTAGAAAGCAGGCCTGGTTCAAGATGGCCCACGCTTGGAGAAGGTAGGAGCGAATGCCCGTGGCTCTGGGTGAGGATGCCGGGCCTGGGCTGGGCTCCAGCACACAGCACGGTGGTGGAGCTAAGTCTGCACTGGCCAAGCAGGGCGTAGGGGAGGGTCCGAATCCATCAAAAGCAGGTGACCAAAAAGCAAGCCCCCAGTGGTTTCCTATGCTCCCATACTGGTAAGACATTAGAGAAATCACATGGAGAGTTTCCCCGCTCAAAGTGCCACAGTTTCCATGCCTCAGTTTCCCCCCACAGAATGGAACGCACTTCCCCAGGACTGTTGTGCAGACCAAGTGCATAAAGCATCTTGGGGGCAGTGCCACGCATGCAGCAAATGCTCTATAACTGTTAGGATCCTTCTCTTCCATGCTGGTATTTTATGAGATTAGTGGGGGCTTTGGGGAAGAGCTACAGCCCCCCCCCAAGCTCTCCCAATCCCTGATGACCCTGAGGGGTGTAATGGGCTCTGATCCCACGGCTGAGACCTTGAGCAAGTTGTGGTCCTCCCCTAAGCCCGTCTGTGAAATGAGGCTGTGGCGGGGGTGAGTGAGCCAGCCCTCGTCCTGGGCGGCCTTACCCACTCACTGCCTCACACATCTCTCTCCTCTCCCTAGTATTTAAAGAACAACCCAGAGACGAACAAGTACGAAGGCTGGCCGGAGTTACTGGAGCTGGAGGGCTGCGTGCCCCGGAAAGTGATGTAGGGTGGCCTCGGCCGCCAAAGAAATGCCCGACCAACTTGAGAGCAGCACCCAGGAGTGCTGGGTCTGTGCTGCTGACAGGAGCCGACAGGGACAAGGAAAGGGGGAGCCCTGTGGGATGTTCTGGTCATCCCCTGCACAATGTGACTCACTTCCCCTCTACGGAAGCAACAGCCTCCCACTGCCCCCCGGTGACCAGCTGGAGGGTGGGCAGCGGTGGGGCCCGTGGAACCGGCTGTGGTGGACAGAACAAGGCCTTCCAAGACTGCCCGTGGCTGGCTCCAGAAGGACTGGCTGCCTACACTCACTTGAACAGGATTAAATTCTATTTTTGCTGATTTGGGCCGTTTCCAATCTCTTCCGAAGCTGTGGTTCTCCCTGGGAACGCACTGGTCTAGCCTCAGCTAACATGGGTCCTGGTCTGGACAGGTAGGGGCCTAGTTTCCTGAGGTTTCAGGCAGGCAGGAAAGAACTTGGTTCCCAAGATGGACAGGAGCAGGGGCGCCTAGAAGACACGGCACACAGGCCGTCATGTTGATGTGCCCTTTTAAGGCAAGCCAGAGCTGGAGCAAAAGAGGAAAAGTGTCCACAGTACTAAACAGGTATCTAGACATCCGCCTGGCTCTGTGGTCCCGAGAGGGTAGGGGACAGCCAATGAGGGGAGTTATCAACCCTGCTGCTGTAGACTGGAGTGAGCCCCCACCAGGAACTCGGGCTCTGCAGAGCGCTCCCCACAGAGATGGCATCCTTCCGATCTTGAGAGGTGGAATGTTCATAAACCAACACCAGCCGACCGTTTGGTGAGGGAGGGCTGCTGCTGGTGTGAGCATCCCTAGGTACCACTTATCCACCCCTCAGGGCATCGGTGGCCAAAAGATGTCGGTGTCAGCTGCCGGTAGACACGTAGGTGCAATGAGGAAGAATACTGAAAAGACATGCATGGTGATAGGACCACGGATCAGGATCTCTGGGAGGGTCCAGTTCCCAGGGTCTAGACCAGTAGTTCTCAACCTGTGGGTCACAACCCCTTCTGGGGCCATAGATTAGATACCCTGCATATCAGACATTTACATTTTGATTCATAACAGTAGCCAAATTATAGCTATGAAGACTCAATGAAATAACTTTATGATTAGGGGTCACCGCAACGTGAGCTGTATTAAAGGGTCACAGCATTAGGAAGGTTGAGAACCAGTGCTCTAGATCAGATCCTAGAGGGGCTCATAGAAGTGTGTGCTGGAAGGCTTCGAGCTTTATTGGGGGAGAGCCCCAGTCTCGAGTGGTAAGTTTCTAAGCCCTGGGCACGTGTGACAACGGCCTGGTGAAGAGAAGACTTTGGGAACCCTGGACAGGGGCTATGGTGTTATGAGACAGGAGTCCCCCCTCACCCCCCTCCCGTGTGTGAGCCTTGAGCCAGCTGAGCTGAGGAAGAAGATGCCTACTCAGCCGTCCCAGTAAGCCCCCATGTTCCGGACTACTCCATAATGTCTTCAGACCTCATAAAAACTCCCGTACCCGCACTAGTATAATGCGTCAGAAACCCACCATGGGAGAAACAGGGCAGCTCGTATTCATGGACACCTTCATAAACACATTCCTGGAAAGGTTTCTTTACAACGAGCAAAAATACCCCCATAAGATTTAAAAGAAGCCAATAAAGTCTTCAAAAAGCGATTTCATGGCCAGAGTATTGGACTTGGCAGACAGCTCCTAGCAGTGGTCACTATTTTCAAAGGACCTGGGTGGCCATCTGGGTGTATGTGAAGACACTGTACACACTACACAGTGTACCAGAGGAGGCTGAGAACGTGTAACCAGCTTAGACCTGAGTAAAGAGACTCCCAGGGACGAATGGGCTTGGCGAGGCAGCAGAGGCCTGGGAGGGGAGGACCAGGGGGGGATGGGGGCGGAGGGGGGGACAGCAAGGCCACATCCGGGACCCCTCACCTATGATGCCTGCGAATGGTAGCATCCACAGGAGCCCGTCTGGAGAGCTCCTAGGAATCAGCCGCAGCAGAACAGAGCGGTGTGTGTCTGGATGGGCAGACCTGTCTGTGGGCCAAGCCTGGGCGGGCGTCAGGGTGAGAGGATGAGCTGAGCGCCAGCTTTCTGTGCCAGGCAGAGAGCCTGGACCGGGACAGTGGGGCCACGGATGTTTAAACTCGACATGGAATGGCTAGGTCTACAGTTTTGTTTGTTTGTTTGTTTGTTTGTTTGTTTGTTATAAAATACCATGTTGTGTAGCGGCAAGGAGGCTGAGAAGCGGCAGATGATGCCGGGCTAAGCCAGGAGAGGCCTTGTGGGCGGGTCTAATTCTAAAGGTAAACTGGACCGGACTCGGGGTCGACTTGCTCATTGCTGTAGATGAGCCTCTAAGAATCTCTGCGTGCTGTTGGCGGGCCTCGGGATTTGAAGCCTGTGTGGGCTTCCTGGCTCCCTGCCCTGTACCCTAAGAGGGATGCTTAGACCTAATTGTGGCGTGAGCTCTCCTGAAGTGCAATTCTGATTTGCACCACAAGATGGCAGCATAGGAATGAAAGGGAGGACAAGCCTGGCTCTTCGCCTCTCGGAAAGCGGTTAAACTGGCTTCTGGGTCTCACCAAGAACTCATCACCTTACTGGCATCATGATAAGAGCAGCTCCTTGCCACTGGAGAACTGCAGATCCTAGAAGCTCCGCCCAGAGTCAAACGTCAGTACCTCCCTCACTTCGTCCTCAAAGTATCGTGGAACAGGAGCCTTTCACACACAAGAAGGTTCAGAGAGGTCAAGTGTCCCGCCTAGACCCACACAGGTGAGGGTCTCTGAACAAGACCTGGAATCCCACTGTCTCCGTCCCCACCAGACCCCACCCTTCAGATACCTCACCCCAACTTCACTCTGAAGTAAATGGCTCCCCCCCCTCCACTGCCTCCCCTCTCCTCAGCGTGCTCCTGAACGCCCCTGATGACGTTTGACAATTGCACAGAACCTTGGGGCCAACATCCCAACTGTACATGTGAGTGTGTGTACGTATGACTGTGTGTGAGCATATGTGTGTGATGTGTGTACAAGCATATGTGTGTGATGTGTGCGTGTGATTGCATGGGTGTATATGTATGAGTGTATGTGTGAGTGAATTGTGTGAAAGTGTGTATGAGTGGGCGTGTGTGTGATGTGTTTGTGAGTATGTGTAAGCATGTGTGTGTGTGTGTGTGTGTGTGTGTGTTGTGCATATGAATTCCCCCAGATGCATGAATATGGAGGCCAGATGTTGATTCGATGATTTCCAATGTCACTGTTCACTTTGTTTTTGAGACAGCGCCTCTCACTGTGTTGGGGTTAGAGGAACAGAAGTGATGGAATGACCCTCTGATAGAATGATACGGATCAAAGGGGGATTCATTATAGTGGCTCGCAGGCTGTCGTAGTGGCCATTCTTGGTTGTCAACTTGATTATATCTAGAACTACCCCCCAAACCCCCAAAATGGAGAGGCATACCTGTAATGGAGTTTTGCTTAGCTTGAAGTGAAAAGATCCACTTCTCATCCAGATCTTGGGGTGGGAAGACAGGCCTTTAACCCGTTGATCTGGGAAACCCATGTCTAATCTGGACCGTGCCTCCCGCTAGAAACCTGCATAAGGAGAGAAAGAAGGAACTTTTGCTCTTTGCCTGCTTGTTCTCACCCTCGCCAGCAAGTCCATTCCTTCGCTGGCATTAGAGCCTACTCCGGGAGTCTGGTGTCTCCTGAAGGCCAGCTGAGACAGCTAGCCTTATGGACTGAATGGATCGGCTGGGCCACAGCCTGTAAGTCATTCTAACAAACCCCCTTTCTGTATATACAGAGATATTTGTTCTGTAAGTTCTGTATTCTAGAGAACCCTCATACAACTTAGTTCTGGGTCATCCAACAATGGCTGTCTCCCTGTGGAAAGACCAAGAACCTAGTAGTTGTTCAGCTCATGAGGCTGGATATCTCAGCTGGTCTTCAGTACTTGAAGAAGCAGGTTCAGCCGGGCGGTGGTGGCACATGCCTGTAATCCCAGCACTCTGGGAGGCAGAGGCAGGCAGATTTCTGAGTTCGAGGCCAGCCTGATCTACAGAGTGAGTTCCAGGACAGCCAGGGCTATACAGAGAAACCCTGTCTCAAAAAAACCAAATCCAAAAAACAAAAAACAAACAAACAAAAAACCAAAACAACAACAAAAAAAAAAGCAGGTTCAAACCCAGAGAAGGAATGCCTCAGCAGCAGCAGGACAGATGAATTTGCCATCAAGAGTGAAGGCAAGCAGGCAAAAAGCCAAAGGCTTCTTTCTTCTACGTCCTTTTTGGTAAGCTGCCATCTGAAACGAGGGGGCATATTTAGGGCAGCTCTTCTGGCCTAAGATTATCCAGATTATGGGTGTCTTCCCACCTCAAATGATCCAATCGAGAAAAACCCCTCACAGGCGTGTCTAGCTGCTTAGGTCATAGTCGATTCCAGATGTAATCAGTGGAAAACCAAGATTAGCCATCACACTGAACCGGGAGCTTACTACGCCAGCTCCCAGGACCGTTCTGCCTCTGCAGCCCAGCACTAGGCTTACAGGTAGATGTTACACGCCCAGTGTTTTCCAGGGGTGCTGGGGCTCCAACTTAGGTCTTCATGCTTGTATAGAAAGCACTTTACCCATCGAACCCACCCCAGCCCCTGTCGTGACCTCTTTCACAGAGTGAGGCGGAACTCCACACCTAGGCTGTTTCGGTAACTCGCCCACCATTGGGTGTTTCCTGAGCGACGGCAATGGGACCAGCACTGTCCTAAAGCTAGGGAGAAATAATGACAGGACTACTCCATTCCCAACGAGAGAGGTGAGCAAAGCCCACAGAAATAGTTCGGTTGCTAAGTGCGAGGAGAAAATATTGACCAGGGAGCCCAGGAGGGGACTTTGCACGGAAGCCCAAGGAAGGCTTCTTTCAGGAGGTGATGCCTGATAGTCGGGGGTCAAAAGGGGAGAATCAGGCAGGAACCAAAAGATAAGTGGGGAAGAGGGAACACACACACAGCGAGAGAATGGCATATGCAAAGGTCCTGTGGTACAGAGCGGGTGCTGTGGACCAGACTCTCGAGGGGTTAGAGGAGAAATGAGAGTAGGAAACAAGGTTCTAGAAGCCATCGCGGCTTGATCGATCTTCCCTGTAAACCTGGAGGTGGAGGTATTTTATACAGTTGGCCGTCTACCACCAAATGCTACTGTAGAACCACCCGCGTATTCTTCATAAATCCTATTCCACGCAGGCTCTGTTCTCCAGGAAATGGGTGATAGCAGGATTTCCCTTGTTCCGACCTCGGGAGAGCCGCTGACTTAAGGTGTTAGCCACCTGGGACTCTCCAGTGGGCACGAAACTCATCATTGTCAGCACGACAACAGCAGTGCCCTGCTAGGAAGAAGCTTTATCCAGAGCGATACTTTCTTTCCTGCTCAGTCTTACAGGACCACAGAGGCTACAGTTTACATGGAGTCCCCCACCCACCCGTACAGCTGGATGAATGGGGACGAGAGTTGAATCGTGTCCCCCAAGGCTACAGAGCTGTGAAGGGCAGGGCTAGCTTTTAATCCCAACCCCAACGTGACTCCTGCCTTAATCTCTACCCCAGGGAGGAGCCCAGTGGTAAGAAAAGCAAAGTGGCTGCTGGGGGCACTTCGAGAACTTGGCCTCTGGCCCGGAATCCAGCCTGCAGACATTTTCCTGGCCTGAGCCCAGCCGGCTGCCCTCCAGTCTCTCATGGCACCATCCTAGTGAATGATAGTCTGCTCTCAAGAGTTTCCGCTCCCGAAGAGTCCCAACCGGTCGTCTTCAGAGATGTCCTGTTAGTAAGACTGTCCAGCCTGATACTGACATCCACACACAGGCCTATCCTGCACCCACCCGGCCCCCACTGCCCTGGGAAGCTCAACCTCCGGTTCCCCGTGTGTGACCAGAGAAGGGAGGCCAAGTCTTGTGGCCAAGCCAACCAGAGTTCCCCTGCCTCACCCCAGCTGTGTGACCACTCCATCTCTGCCCTGCTCCATCTCCCAGGCTGCTTTGGTTTTCCTTGCAGAGAGAGGCAGGAAGCTGGGAGATTAGGATCCTTGCGGACACCCACACACACACCATCAGCGGGCCTTAATCTTCCCAGGAATGTGCAGCTCCACAGCCGGACTAAAGTGCCCCTGACTCTGGAGCAGCTTTGAAAGCCTCCTCTGTGCGTGCAAGAACGAGCTGTAAAACACATCAGCTTGAACGGGGAGAGGCTGGACATATGCCTAAGCCCACCCAAGCCTGCCACATACTTCATGCCATGGGAACAATCCAGGGAAGAAGGTGGGGATCTCTGAGTGTCATACTGGAGTTCTGCGTGTGGATGGGGGGATTGGATCTTCCAGAGGAGGGCCCTGGCCACACCCAGGAGCCTCAGCCACTCACCCTCAAGGCTATCTCCAACACACAGCCAGGATTGGCTCTGGAGAGCTGGTTGGTGTTCCAGGCAAATCCTGTATCTGATTTCTTCCTTTCTGCAGTGAGACCTAGCCTGGATTCTCTGGCTACTAAGGGAGTGTACAGATGGGTATAAAAAAAGGCCGAGCACGATGACAATTTCATACTGACCAACCTGCCGTCACCAGATACAGGGATGTGGGCACGCCACTTAAGTTTTCTATTCATTTCCTTGTGTGTAAGAGTTACCATCTAAGAGACTCACTGTCAGAATTAGACTGTTTGATGTGTTTAGAACAGTTCTATGAGTGTAGGCTAGGCACCAGTTTGGCTATGTCATTAGAAATATATTCAATTGATTAGCCATCGCAGGTTTTGCCTTGAGCCCTGACCAAATCCATGGCAAATCCTGTCTTTGAGTTGGAGACAGCTTTGAGGGTGAGTGGCTGAGGCTCCTGGGTGTGGCTGCTACTCCACGGGTGGGGGCATATTGACCATCTCCTCCTGCTGTTCTCCAGGAGAGGATGGTGGCCTCTGCGACCAGCATAACCAGGCAGGACAGACAAGTGAGGACAAAAGACAGGGTGAGAGGAAACACTGTGAGCCTAGAAATGAAATCAGACAGTGCTGGTTCTCTTGGGCACATCATGACCTTCCATGGGACTGTGAAAGCTTTAATCTGCAAAGTCAATCCCCTGGCCAAAACCAGGGTTACTGCGAGGAACAAATTAAGGTATTTTTAATTTGTGGAAGCAAAAATTTCAGACCACTGCTTGGAACATTCCAGAAGCTTTTTCAAATTGATCTGGTAGGTATACCTTGATGTTACAGAGATATTAAGCCTGTTTTCCCGAATGGGAGCCATATCTTAAGCTTTTGCATTACCAGACCTTTCCTCAACTTAAGCCAACAGTGAACGAAAAGATGGGACAGATCTCTTCATTTGATGGCTGTACTAAAATGAAGTGTTTCCTGCTCACGGAGCCCAAGAGGCACAGCCGGTCCATGCTGGTCCCATAGTTATCTCCATCCACGATGAGAGGGTCTTCTACCTGGGCCATGGGCCCAGAGCAGGGGTTGTGGGGTCCTTAGTAGGATTCCTCCATATCAACACCTCGTCTCACTATGCCTACCACCTCAGAAAGGAGCTCTGAGAGAAGACAAGCACCCCCTCAGCTACCCAGGATGGTGGGAGGTCACAGCTGAACTCCATGAGAACCCGCAAGTGGAGGAGTAAATGTCGGTGAGGTGTGGGTCTAGAGCCCGCCTGATGTGAGGAGGCAGCGTGCCCCAAATCCTGACGCCTGACTACGAGCTTTCCCAACGCCTGAGGCAACATGCCCACTAGACTCAGACAGGGCTCTTGTGCTGACAGATACCACATCACTAAATGAAAAAGAAAACCAGGAAGAAGGAGGAAGAGGAGGAAGAGTGGAAGGAAGATGAGGAAGAGTGGAAGGAAGAGGAGGAGGAAGAGAAGGAGAAGGACAAGGAAGAGGAGGAGAAGGAAGAGGAGGAGGAAGAGGAGGAAAAGAGGAGCAAGAGGAGGAAGAGAAGGAAGAGGAGGAAGAGGAGGAGGAGAAGGAGGAAGAGGAGGAAGAAGGAAGAAAAGGAGGAGGAAGATGAGGAAAGGAGGAGGAAGAAGAGGAGAAGGAGGAAGAAGAGGAAAAAGAGGAGGAAGAAGAAGGGGAAGAAGAAGGAGGAAAAGGAGGAGGAGGGGGAGGCGCAGGAGGAGGGGGAGGACTACAGAACAGAGACTGATCAGTTTTATGCTCTCCCCACAGCATCCGTAGACAGACAGAGCTACCGCCCTCATGCCTGCTGGGGCTCACTTGTCCGGCCTTTGATTCTGAGGCTTTTGAGACTCTGCCTTCCTGGCACAGAGCCACAGGATCCACCCACTGTCCCTCCATCAGATTTCACCAGCATCTACAGGGATGCGGAGGCTCAGGGCTCATCAATGAGAAATGGCAAGATCAGGCTGCACTGAGATCTTCCCAGGCAGGGAACACTGTGTGGGTGACACACTGTATCCTCGCCAGGAGTTGACATTCTTGGAAATGAATCCCCTCACAGGGGATGTGGTGGGACCAAGCACAGGCTCCAGACCTCAGTTTCCTTGAATGTAAAGTGGAGATTAAAAATACACATTTGAGTTAATCCCAGCATTCAGGAGGCAGAGGCAGGCAGATCTCTGAGTTCAAGCCCAACCTGGTCTACAGAGCAAGTTCCAGGATAGCCAGGGCTACACAGAGAAAGCCTGTCTCAAAAAACCAAACAGAGGGCTGGAGAGATGGCTCAGCGATTAAGAGCACTGACTGCTCTTCCAGAGGTCCTGAGTTTAAATCCCAGCAACCACATGGTGGCTCACAACCATCTGTAATGGGATCCGATGCCCTCTTCTGGTGTGTCTGAAGACAGCTATAGTGTACTCATATAAATAAAATAAATCTTTAAAAAAAAAAAAAACCCACCGGGCGGTGGTGGCGCATGCCTTTAATCCCAGCACCTGGGAGGCAGAGGCAGGCAGATTTCTGAGTTCGAGGCCAGCCTGGTCTACAGAGGGAGTTCCAGGACAGCCAGGGCTACACAGAGAAACCCTGTCTCGAAAAAAACCAAAAAGAAGAAGAAGAAGAAGAGGAGGAGGAGGAGGAGGAGGAGGAGGAGGAGGAGGAGGAGGAGGAGGAGGAGGAGAAGGAAGGAAGGAAGGAAGGAAGGAAGGAAGGAAGGAAGGAAGGAAGGAAAGGAAGGAAGGAAGGAAGGAAGAAAGAAAGAAAGAAAGAAAGAAAGAAAGAAAGAAAGAAAGAAAAACCAGAACCACATTTGGTGTTGTCACTGGAGAGAATCAGTATCATGTGTACTAGTTCCCTCTGGGAATTGAAAAGCGCATAAGAATTCACTCCAATACCCTCGGACCTTGAGGGGTGGGGGTGGGGTGGGGAGCCAACAAACTCCAGCTCTCCTCTAGGACTGGGTGGCTACCTTTCTGGGCCTTCCCCCTGGAGGTCATGGAGAGTGGTCAGGCCACTGGCCACCCACCCTTTCCATGGATGCAGCAGAGCCCGCGCAACTGTGCAGGTGGGAGGCCCAAAAAGAAAGCTAGTTTAGTGCCAGCCAAGGAGACATCCGTGTGTGAGAACCATACCCCTACCCAGGGCTAGGGAGGAGCAGGATCCTTCAGACTTCCCCATCCATCCCAGGATGCTCTGCCGCCGCATCCGCTCAGCCTCTGGGTGTGGCCGCCCCTGGATGGTTTTCTTGGCCTGAGCACACTGGTCAACGTGTTATTGTCCCTTCACTGCGAACCACCTTCCCAGCACGGTCACTCCCGCCTTCAGAGTGGCTCGAAACTGCAACTCTTAGGAGACAGAAATGTTCCTCGGGGAAGCCTGGGGCCAGAGGCCCGTGGCTCTTGGCAGTCGCTGAAAGGCTCATTTGAAAGCAGATAAGAGATAGGAAAACTGAACAGTGTGCTCGCAAGGCTTCTCAGTGGGGCTTGTCTTCTGTCCCTGGCCTTCTTCAACCTGGGGTCAAAAGTTGAATCCCTGAGCCTGCTTCAAACAGAGTATAGGTTGGACACTGTACAAGACATCCCGTTGATGGCTCACTTGCTGGTTTTGGAACTCCAGCTGCTCTCTGCTGGCAGAGCCCCATGCTCCTATGCTGGCTCTGGCTGCTGGAGGAAGAAACAAACACTGCCTTGTAATTGCTCAGTGAGTGCTATCACACGCAACCTTGTGATGACCTCTTGAGACCAGTATTTCTCCTGGATATCCTTATGGATGCCCCTAACCCCAGTAAAAGTCATACACACGCACACACGCACACACGCGCACACACACACACACCCACCACCACCACCACCAACAACAACAACAACCACAGGTTGTGAAGCCTTCCCTAGGAGGCTCTAGGATGTCTTCACAGGGCATAGCAAAAGCGGACATTTGTCTTAGAGAAGCACATGTAGAACCAGTCCTAGTGTGAGGGCAGCCTGGAAACTCTCCTAACCTCTCCCCTAGGCCAAGGTCAATCATAAGACTTTCCCAAAGCACTCTAGGATCCACAGGGCTGAGTGCAGTTGTGACTTCATCTATGCAATTTATCATAGAAGAAAGAGACACTGTGTTTGAGTCATAGTTTACCACTGTGTTCCCAGCTCCTAGCACACAGGAGATGCTCAATACAATGAGTAAGAGAAGAGAGGGAGAGGCGAGAGCTTGTTTCCCATGAAGGAACTCAAGGGTAGATTGAAAGTCAAGTTGTCCAGGGAACTGGGCTGAAATTTACAAGTTCCCTACTGTATCCGTTACTGTGAGGAAACACCAGACAAAAGCAAGTTCAGGAAGAAAGGGTTTATCTTGGTACATAACTGACCAGTCGGGTCCCTCATGGTGAGGAAGTCACAGCAGCGGGTACACGAGGCAGCAGGTCACATGGCACCAACAGTCAGGAAGCAGAGAAAGACAAACACCTCTACTAAACTCCATTTCTCCTCTTGTCTTATGTCTGGGGCCCCACCCCATGGCCTGGTGCCACCTTCATAGAATCTCCATCACAGACATGCCCAGAGATTCATCTCTTAGATGATCCTAAATTCCATCAACCTGACAAGTTGGCTCGTACATCTACTGGGCACAGGGTATCGGGTACTGGAGATAAGCCACTGGGAAGAACTGGGTACAGAGCCCAATAGGAGAGGAGTAAAGTCCCCAGAAGTCCTGGTAAATGCTGGGGAACCCTGAGGAGAGGGTCCTCCCCCAGGGTCTCCCAGGAGGAGGCCCTGGTAGCCTGGTTCGTCTGGATGTAAAGATTGACCAGGTAGAGGAAGGGATCAGAGAATCTAGCCAGCCCTGTAGTATGAGATCCTGCACCCTGTACCAGGAGTCAAACGAACACGGATTGGGATAAATGTCCTTGATGGAGGAAGTATGCCACTGGGGGATGGGCTTTGGGGTTTCGAATGCTCAAGCCAGGCCCAGTGTCTCTCTCTCTCTGCTGCCTGCCGATCCTGATGTAGACCTCTCAGAATCTTCTCCAGAACCATGCATGCCTGCATGCTACAATGCAGTCCTACCATGAGGACAACATACTAGTCTCTGAACTGTAAGCCAGTCCCAATTAAATGCTTTCCTTGATAAGAGTTGACATGGTCGTGGTGTCTCTTCACAGCAACAGAACCCTGACTAACACAGGAGTAAAGTGAGGCTGGGGGGGAGATAAAAAGATAAAAGAATAGAGACAACCCTTTCTTTAAGAGCTAACCCTGCCCAAGGTACACAGTCAGGGCCTTTGAAGCACATCACATGGCCTTGACCTGTCTGCAACTCAGATTCCTCCCACAGACATCAAAGTCAAGCTCTCCCAGAAACATGTACAGCCCAGCCAGCCTGTACCTGCACTCTGGCTATAGGCTCACTCTTCTCCTCCATAGTATGAGTTTTGTGAGAAGACAAATTAAGAATACCTTCTCGGAGTTAGAAAGAACCATTAGATGGTGATGTGAAGGCCTGAGCTTTTGCCCCAGAGTCCACATAAAAAAGCTAGACATGGTGGTGAGTTTATAGCCCACATATTAGTCTCTGGGCTTGCTGGACAGCCAGGCAGGCCAGAAAGAGAGGGAGGAGGGAGGGAGGGAGGGAGGGAGGAAGGAGGAGGAGGAGGAGGAGGAGGAGGAGAAAGAGAAGAGAAGAGAAGAGAAGAGAAGAGAAGAGAAGAGAAGAGAAGAGAAGAGAAGAGAAGAGAAGAGAAGAGAAGAGAAGAGAAGAGAAGAGACGAGAAAAGAAGAAAAATATAGTGGATAGCACAAAGAACAGCACCTGCAGTAGGTCTCTGGCCTCTACACACACCACACATATGTACCTCTTGCACACGTGCACACACACATACACACACACTTGTACCTGCTGTACACACTGCACACACACACACACACACACACACACACACACACACAGCACACACACACATACACAGGGTTTGGGGGAGATATGCAAAACTGCCTCCTAACTATTGGACTGCCACAAAATCGCTCCACATGACAAAGGAACCCAAGCCCACATTTCATCAAAGCCAAAGTATGGTCTCTGAGGGATAAAATTTGCTGTTCAGGATCACACTGCCAGTTCAAGACTGAACCCTGGCGACAGGGGACACCAAAACCCACATTTTCAGTTTCGGAAGCATCAGGATTGAAGCTGTGCTAGGATCAAAACAAGTCGTCACTGCCAGGGAAGGTAACAACACTCCCCTGCCCCCGGGCGCCTCAGCAAACAGGGTCCTAAAGTTCAGAAGCATCATATTTCTTTCTGGGAGGTGGAACAGGAACAAATCAAAGGGAAGCTTTCCTGCAGGCTTCGACCCAAATCACGGCTCCCTGGCTGGGCCGGGACCAGCTCTCAGATAACAGGGAGTCTACCATGGTGCCTGAATAAGTGGCTTTGTTCAGGGAGAAACCAGATCACGGAGCTTGGGGCCTGGGGAAGAACGAGCCCTGGAACTTTCTTTTGCCATCTACTATCTAAGTAGACTGAAGACAGGGGCAGCCTGGGAAGCCGGATAAGCCTCGCTCTGTCACAGAGATATCTTGCTCCTAAGGAACCTTGGCATTGGGCCTGGGGTGTCCCCAGAGACTGGCACACCTGAACTCCGCAAGGACTGGGCCAGAATGGCTGCTGGGAATGGTGTCCACCATTCTGAGGGACAAGAAACGGTTTTCTTTATCTGCCTAGCCTTTTAGAAATGCCTTGTGTCATTTTGGGGTGCATTATGTGACAAATATTTTTGGAGCCGCCCCCACCCCCCACCCCACCCCAGCCCCACCCCAGAGCCCTGAGGCAACCAGCTTCTACACTGGCTGTGGCAAGGCTATGACCCCGGCTAGGCACTGGTAGTGATGCGTTAGTTCTCTGAGGCTGCTGTCAAAAACGACAGGCCCCTGGCTGGCTGGAAACAGCAGAGAGATTTTTTTCCAGTTCTAGAGTGGAAGCCAAAAGTTGACAGGGCACGTCCCAGGAAGGCTCTAGGGACCCGGTCTATGCCTTTTCCCACCTCTCCTATGGCCAATGATAGAGGGCCCCAGCTGACACACGCCCAGATCAATCCAGTCTCTCATCCCGGCTCCTTCAGTCTCACGGTAGATTGTCCTTTTACGACTGTGTCTCTTCTCATAAAGATGGCATCAGAGGCTTTGGAGATACCCAACCAGCAGTGTCCGCCGTGCATATAAGACCTAAGTTTGGATCCCAAATACCTACATAAAAGCCAGGGTCAGAGGCCTGTATCTGAAACCCCAGGCCTGGAACTCATCGACACGCCAGCCTAGCCGATCAGTGAGCTCCATGCTCAGTGAGAGTCCTTGTCTCAAAACATAAACTAGAGCCAGGTAATGGTGATGTGCACCTTTAATCCCAGCACTTGGGGGGGCAAAAGCAGGCATTTTTCCAAGTTCGAGGCCAGCCTGGTCTACAGAATGAGTTCTAGGACAGCCAGGGCTATACTGAGAAACCCTGTCTCAAAAAACCAAAATGAAAAAACAAAAAAGCAACAACAAAAACATAGGCTAGAAAGGGATAGCAGAAGACACTTGATATGCACACTTGATCTCCAAGCACTATTCTCCACAAATACCATGTGCATATATATGTACATGAATATATATACATATATTTGATCCGTATGTACATAGAAATATCACATGCACAGTATATCAGACCAGAAACCACTCTAAAGATGAGACAGTAGACAGGAATGAGTAAATGAGCCTGCGCCTACCATAGAAAGAGCTCATTCATTTATTCTGAAAACAGTTCTGGGCGTAGAAAAGACCTCAGCCCAGCCTCAGGGTCACCTTGGTGGTCATAATCTGCTCAGCAAGTAACATAGTATAAACTGAGAACCCAGCCCTGGGAAAGAGCATGCTTTTTCCTTGGCCTTCCTGGCTTTGCAGAATAACTCTACTAGTTGCCATGGGAATGGCTGAGTGCCAGTATGGACATGCCTCAAAGAACCAGCTGTCCCTTCTGGGTATCTGAGCTCACTCTCCAGCACCTCCCTCCTCCAGTAATCCTGGAGCAAGGGAGACAGAGGAAGATCTTATAGTGAGTGATAGGGATGGAGTTTCTGCCTCTCGTTGGGAACTCGAGTTGAGATGTAGGGTCTATGAGAGAGGAGATGTGGTCATTTGAATACGCTTGGCCCATAGGGAGTGTTAGTGTGTCACTGTGGGGGTGAGTCTCCTCCTGTGCTCAGGCTCCACCCATTGTGAAAGAGAGCTTTCCCTTGGCTGCCTGAGGATGCCAGTCTTCTCCTGGCTGCCTTTGGAACAAGATGTAGAACTCTCAGCTCCTTCTCTAGCACCATGCCTGCCTGGACACTACCATGCTTCCAACCTTGATGATAATGGACTGAACCTCTGAACCTGTAAGCCAGCCCCAATTAAGTGTTCTTCATAAGAGTTGCCTTAGTCATGGTGTCTCTTTACAGCATTGGAAAACCCAAGACAGGAAATCAAGAAGAAACTTCAGGTTCTCAGGAAGTGATGTCCCAGGAGCTCATACCTCCAGGGAGTAGTGTCACCAAAAAGAACAAATCTAGTCCAAGGCCCTGTTCCCCTTGGGTCCAAGAGTCAGCATGTCCCTTACCAAGTATGCTCTAACAGCCACAGCCATCCTGCCTTTAGAAGCCTCGTTTAGAATTGTTCACTGGTCATCCTGAGGCCAAGGGAAGATTCCTAGAGCCCCTAACCTCAGCCCTTCTTCTAGAGGTCAGTTATTTTCTTTCTGCTAAATTCCCTACTTGGGCCCTTCTTGGAAACTACATGCAGGAGTTCGTGACCAGAAGATACACAGAGGACACACAGCATACAGCTTCTTGCAAGTCTGTTTCTTTTTTTCCTTAAAGACCATTTGTGGGTAGGTAAAGTCTGAAATGTTCTATTCTGATTGCGAAATTTTTAAATTATTCCAATAGTTAAGTTCCTATAAAAGACTATTTGGAAACTGTATAGACACACAGGGTGTGATGAAGTGTGTACCCAACCATCAGCTAAAACAAAGAGCTGGCTGAGGCCTGGAAGGACATCTGCACCCTGATGGCCTTTCTTCCCCATCCCTGTCAGGTGCCACCACTCTCCTGGTCATTGTCACTCAATCCCAGAGCTCTAACATCCTTCCATTCCAATTTAACATGAATGCAACCAGTGGATGCAGTCTGCCACAATTTGCTTTTTTTTTTTCTTTTTTTTTTTTTCTTTTTTCATTTAATACCATTTTCCTAGGGTTCATCAGTGTTGACCGGCGTGTCTGGGACAGATCTTTATTCCACCGTGTAGCCTGTCCATACCACGATTGACTGACATTCTGGCATTCTCCGCGTGGAGACAGGAGGATTCCGTGGCCAGCCAGGCTAGCCAAATCTGCAAGCTCCAGGGTTCACGGAGAGACTCTGTCTCACAAAAAAGAACACAAGGTGATTGGCTCCTGAGAGTGACACCTGAGATTGATTGGTCTCTGACCTAAACACACACACACACACACACACACACACACACACACCATACACACCATACACACACACCACACACCACGCACACACACACACACACACACCACACACCCTACACCACACACACACACACACACACCACACACCCTACACCACACACACACACACACACACACACACACCACACACCACACACCACACACACACACACACACACACACCACACACACACACCACACACACACACACCACACACCCTACACCACACCACACACACACACACACACACACACACACACACCACCACACCCACACACACCACACACCCTATACCACATACACACACACACACACACACACACACACACACACACGCACCCCACAAAACAAAACAACAAAGAACACAAGGCAGTACCCCTGAACTCCAGCAGTCAGAACTGGTAGTACTGAAATCACTTCTAACCTAGGTACCTGTCTCCTACACAGTTTCTCTGCTTGTCTGCGCCGGGTAGCAAGCTCAGCTTTGGAGTGCAGGTTCTATTTGTTCTTGGAAGCCAGTTGTACTTTACCCAGGGATGTCCTTCAGTGGGATCAGCCCTTAGGAGAGGGGAAAGCCATGGGTGAGTTCTCAGGTTTGGACCTATCACTGCACTGCAGTCGGTGGGCACTCCTCTGGCTGGGCCAACCCAGAGACACAAGCTGCAGGAAGTCAACGTACCTCAAGCAAAGGCTGAGGGTATCTGTGACTGTAGACATAAGGCAGGCTGCAAGAACCAATGCTTCCTTCTGGTTAGCCAGGTCTCTGTCCTATTCCAAGTCAAAGACTTGTCAGCCATAAAGGGAAGATCCTGGGGTGCTGGGTGAGGTTGGCCTCCCTGAGAGGCCCTCAGATCAACCCTCCCATGGAGGCAATAGCCAAATGGTTCTTACCTAGTCTTAGGGAGAGGACATCAAGGTTCCTGAAGAGTGTCTAACTCAGAGTTCTGAAGGATTAGGTGGGACATGGGTCCAGGTTGGGGGAGCTTTCAGTTGCAGAGGTGACGAAAGAAGCCTTGATAGCATTCTGGGTACCCTGAGAAGAGCGACCAGGCAGGAGGCCGCGGCTGGGGCATGCTGTCGGAGTGGACAGAACCTGGGGTGCAGGCCAGGAGCTGACATGGGAGCCCCACGGCCAGAGGCTAGACCTGGTTCCAGCAAAGCATCAGGGACCTGGCCATGTCAGGCACACTTCTCCTGGGGAAGCCTTGAAACCCCCCTGGCTTCTCAGTCTTATCCACCTTCCTCCTGTGTCCGTAGTTTCATAGAACCCACAAAGCACAGACCAAGGCACTGAGCAAGGGTTCCACAGACGGCTGCTGTTTTGTTGTCTTTATCTGGCCAAGCAGCTCACTGGCTACAGTTCCAGGAGGATCCTGGTTGTGTAAAGAACAATGGCCACAACTCAGTACTAAGGGCGACGGAGGAGAGAGTGTAAAAAGTGGGGCAGTTTGGTTTACCACTTTGCAAAGGCAGGCTTTCGCCCAGAGCGGTAGGTGCGCTGAATGAGCACAAAGGAAGGTATTTCTAGTCCTGAAGGCGTGTCCCTTCCTCCTGTTACTCGTTGCCTAAGTAATCATGAGGGAACCGTCTTCTTCACCGTCTAGGCCTTATCTTTTCCTTTGCCATTTACATGTGTAAATTCTCAACAAAGACTATCTACGGGGTCATCTCTTTACAGCCCGTTTATTTTAAAGCTTACCAAGCATATGACCTGTCACATCTGCAGGTCATTAGGCAAGCCTGCCTGGTAGTCATTTTCTATTCTAGACTTCTATTTGGGCAGGTGGGTAGCTTGGTTGGCAAGGGTGGCTAGTTCAGCAGGCTACCACCAGGGCCCCCACTTTTCTTACTCATGCGCAGTTGGACCTATGCCAACTCAAGGTACTCCGTTTGGAAAGTGAGCCATCAGATTTTATTTCTTCCAGCAGGCAATGAGCTCTGCCAACCTACAGCCGGATGCTCCTCTCCCAGAGAAAGAGCCCTCAAGTCTGAGCAGACGGGTTAGCCAGTAATGTGCTCCCCACAAACCTGAGAACTAAGTTCAAGCCCCAGGCCCTATGTTAAGTACTGAGCACAGTACTGTGGTACACACACACTTGTAACCCCAGCACTGAGAAGGTGGAGATAGGGGGCTTCAATGACCAACACGGCTAGTCTAATTGACAAGCTCCCAGCTAGGGAGAGACCCTGTCTCAGAGGATGTAGGAATAATCAGACAAGCAGCTGTCTAGGATGGGTACACATCTTCCTGACTGGGCCAGTCCTGCCCGAAACATACTGGCAGCTGTTCAGTGACATACTCTCTATACATACAGTGACAACCTGTTGTGAAAGTTTTACTGAGCCCACTCCCACCTCCTCACTCAAGGCCGGATCACTCGCCTCTTTAA